>JAAAWM010011940.1:0-128251 GCA_036873465.1 Thinopyrum obtusiflorum | reverse complement strand
ACCAGACCAAAATCGGAAGAAAAAGAAAATGGGCAAAATCCAGGGTGTTACAAGACCACCCACACCTATTTTCTAGCCAACCCGAATCTCGAGGGCGAGATTCACCTTAAGGGGGGTAGGTTTGTAACATCCCAAATTTTCAATTGGGAATGTTATACATAGGTTATCATATGCATATCATATTTTATTTGCATTTTCGTCTGCGATCCTAGGAATTCTAAGCAACTCAAGGACCCACAGAGAGAGTTGGGGATTTCATTTATTTTCATATTTGAATTTTTCTCAAATATTGAAAAGAGGATCATTTTGGTTTTAATGATTTTTCCCTCCAAAAATATTTCCAATATAAAAATAAATGAGAGGAGATAATATGACTTCTCCAAAATAAAAGAAATATTGGAGGAAAAATGTTAAAATCAAATAAATAATTTTATTTGGATTTTATTGCTATTTTATTTGAATTAGAAAAACAAGCATTTTTCAAAATTGCATTTTTAGGCCGGAAAATTGTTCACTTTGTTCTAAATATTTTATTTAGACGGCAAAAATTGTTTTTGGCATTTTTAGAATTTTTTATATATTTATTTAGGATTTTTTTCTTCGGCTGATTTAAAAAAAAGTCTTCGGACCGACTGGGCCGAAGCCTAGCCGACCCAGCGCCCGGTCGCCCCCGACCCCCAGCCGGTCTCCCACTCCCGCACGCGACGCCGCCGCCGTGGCCGCCTCGGAGTCCGCCGCCGCCCTGCCCCCTCCAGCAAGCACCCCCCATGACCCCCTTTATAAGCCGCCCCACCCCGCCGCCTCTCCTCGTCCCGCTCGCCGCCCAAGCCTGCCGCGCCGCTCGCCGCCTTGCCGCTGCCCTCCACCCCGCGTCCGCGCCGCAGCCGCCCCGCCTCGCCGAAAGCCGCCAGAGTCGCCAGACCTCGCGGATCTCGCCGCCCATTTTTTTTTGGTTTTAGGTAAAAAACCGTCCTGGTTTTTTTAGAAACCCTGGTTTCGGTTTTTATTTAGATCGATTCGGTTCGTTTTGTTTTTTCGGTTTCGTTATTTAGCGAGCGTCCGCTCGTTAGTTCATTTTAAAGAACGAGTTCGTACGTTCGTCTCTGTTAACGAACGTTCGCGCCGTAGTCTTTTTCTTTTTATTTTATTTTTGGCCAGGGACCTATCCGCGATTACTTTTATCGCAGATTAGCCCCTAATCTTCAAACCCTCGCAACTTCTTAACCGTTCGCCCAAATCCAGTGAAACCAACGCCAAAATCTTCGTCTCGAGCCCCTCTTTCTGTTTAATCAAGTTGATCATGATTTTGACAATTTACAATTTGGTTTCAAGCATATTTGTTTTCGAAGTTCTTTTGATCGTAGTTTCAGTTCCGTAGCTCCGAGTTGACCGATTCTTTTTGCAAATCAAATCTCTTCAGTTGAACTTTCTGTTTGGATCTTCTTATTTGAGTTTTACCCTTGCATCAATGCTTGAGTGCTTATGTATGCTATTGTTTGTTTGCGATAGAATTACCGGAGTGCGAAGCGTGCTACTACGAGTCTCTAGGGTTTGCGGATCGTCAGCAAGGCAAGTAACACTTCGATCATATCCCTTTATTACCCAGTTTTTATGCATTAGTTACAATCCTCAAACACTGCATGATTAGGATGTGATTAACATGTGGGTATTGGGAAGTAGATGATGAGGTAGAACCTATTGTCCTATTGTTATCAAACCCTTGGGAGTTACTTCTACGCTATGCTTATATTGCCATGCTATGCTCATAGACGTGGATTGGGTTTGAGTGTATCCATGACAGATGTGAGATTGTTAATTAATGGTTAACTTAAGGTGGCTACTTAAACACACATCTGGGTGGATTGGATGCGGGCACCTGGGGATATACCAGTGTTGTCTTTGGTTTGCCACCCAGGCTCAAAGGGATCATAAGATTATTCATGCTAGAAACTTCCGTGTGCAGCCACAAGCTATTATGGGCTCTAGCATAGTTGAGTATGTTGCATGACCTCTTTCAGTGGTAGACTAGCAGATGTAGGGGATGTAGGTTGGTACTGTCTACCCAGAGTAAAGAGTTAATGTTTCTGAAAGACTGTGTCTCGGTCATCCGTTTCTCAAACACCATGTAGTGCGAGAAATTCAACGGAGGAGATCGAGTCTTGTGGGGAAAAGTGCGCAAACCTCTTCAGAGTGTACAAACTAATCATGGTTAGCCGTGTCCCCGGTTATGGACATCTTGAGTATCTGGTTCTTGGATTATCATGTTGATCTAATCACTCTAAATTAATTTGTTGGGTTGTTAATTACTTGTTTAATTGGGATTAAGATGGGGATTTACCATTCTCAATGTTTATCAACTACCATGATAGTTAAATAAAATACATTCCTTTGTTGTAGGAAAAAATTGGCTTTTTGCAAAACATTATAACCATAGAGCCTCCACCAGCCATATATGCATGTAGTGATAGCATTTATTCTATTCATTGCTCTACTGTGTTATATTGCCAGCATATTCCATGTGCTGACCCATTTCGGGCTGCAACATATCATGTTGCAGACTTTTCAGACAAAGAGTAAGGTGCGCTAGGTCGTTGTCATGCACTCAGCTATGCCGTTGGAGTTGATGGACTCACTTTATCTTCCAAGCCTTCCGCTGTTATCTTATTTAGATGGCCTTAAGCCATATTTATTGTAATAAGTTCTCTTTTGAGACATTTGATGTAATAAGTGTGTGATTGCTCTTTGTTATAAATCCTTCAAGTACTGTGTGTGTCAGCATTACCGATCCAGGGAAGACACTTATACACAGAGATTTGACCATCTGAGGTCAGATCGCTACACATGCTATCATCATAATAAATTTGCTCATCAAAACTTGGGGGACTAAAAATATCATCTTCATCAAACATAGCATCCCCAAGCTTGTGGCTTTGCATATCATTAGCATCATGGATATTCAAAGAATTCATACTAACAACATTGCAATCATGCTCATCATTCAAATATTTAGTGCCAAACATTTTAATGCATTCTTCTTCTAACACTTTGGCACAATTATCGGAATCCTTATTTTCACGAAAGACATTAAAAAGATGAAGCATATGAGGCACCCTCAATTCCATTTTTGTTGTTGTTTTCTTTTATAAACTAAACTAGTGATAAAACAAGAAACTAAAAGATTGAATTGCAAGATCTAAAGATATACCTTCAAGCACTAACCTCCCCGACAACGGCGCCAGAAAGGAGCTTAGTTGATGGGGTGTTAGTGCCGCATACCTAGCCTCCCCGACAACGGCGCCAGAAAATAGCTTGATGTCTACTACACAACCTTCTTCTTGTAGATGTTGTTGGGCCTCCAAGTGCAGAGGTTTGTAGGACACTAGCAAATTTCCCTCAAGTGGATGACCTAAGGTTTATCAATTCATGGGAGGTGTAGGATGAAGATGGTCTCTCTCAAACAACCCTGCAACCAAATAACAAAGAGTCTCTTGTGTCCCCAACACACCCAATACAATGGTAAATTGTACCCCCCCCCCCCCCCCCCCCCCCCCCCCCCCCCCCCCCCCCCCCCCCCCCCCCCCCCCCCCCCCCCCCCCCCCCCCCCCCCCCCCCCCCCCCCCCCCCCCCCCCCCCCCCCCCCCCCCCCCCCCCCCCCCCCCCCCCCCCCCCCCCCCCCCCCCCCCCCCCCCCCCCCCCCCCCCCCCCCCCCCCCCCCCCCCCCCCCCCCCCCCCCCCCCCCCCCCCCCCCCCCCCCCCCCCCCCCCCCCCCCCCCCCCCCCCCCCCCCCCCCCCCCCCCCCCCCCCCCCCCCCCCCCCCCCCCCCCCCCCCCCCCCCCCCCCCCCCCCCCCCCCCCCCCCCCCCCCCCCCCCCCCCCCCCCCCCCCCCCCCCCCCCCCCCCCCCCCCCCCCCCCCCCCCCCCCCCCCCCCCCCCCCCCCCCCCCCCCCCCCCCCCCCCTCAAATCCTTAAAGACTCAATCCGATAAGATAACTTCAAAGGGAAAACTCAATCCATTACAAGAAGGTAGAGGGGGAGAAACATCATAAGATCCAACTATAATTGCAAAGCTCGCGGTACATCAAGATCGTGCTGAATCAAGAGAACGAGAGAGAGAGAGATCAAACACATAGCTACTGGTACATACCCTCAGCCCCGAGGGTGAACTACTCCCTCCTCGTCATGGAGATCGCCGGGATGATGAAGATGGCCACCGGTGATGATTCCCCCCTCCGGCAGGGTGCCGGAACAGGGTCCCGATTGGTTTTTGGTGGCTACAGAGGCTTGCGGTGGTGGAACTCCCGATCTAGGTTTCTTTTCGGGGGTTTCTGTATTTATAAGAATTTTTGGCGTCAGCCTCACATCAGGGGGGGTCTCTGAGTCATCCATGAGATAGGGGGACGCGTTCAGGGGGTAGGGCGCGCCCTCCAACCTCGTGGATGGCTCAGGACTCTTCCGGTCCAACTCTTTTACTTTGGGCTTCTTTTGGTCCATAAAAAATCCACAAAAATTGGCAGGTCAATTGGACTCCGTTTGGTATTCCTTTTCTGTAAAACTCAAAAACAAGGAAAAAATAGAAACTGGCACTGGGCTCTAGGTTAATAGGTTAGTCCCAAGAATCAAATAAAATAGCATATAAATGCATATAAAACATCCTAGATGGATAATATAATAGCATGGAACAATAAAAAATTATAGATACGTTGGAGACGTATCATAGATGCAGTTTTGAACACTACACTTGTCATCATAATTTGGGAAAATTACGAAAAAATTGATTTAGGTTGTGATTACTATTTAATAATAGGAAAGAAGTTTCACCTCAACGAGTAGCTTCTCTGTGCACGAAAAGCATGTATGGAATCCAACAACTTGATCCAGATTGGGGCGGATAGATTTTATTGCCAAGATCTTCACTGTGCGCTTAGACTAGGTCAAGCTTGTGGGAATCATTTTCTGGATGACAGTCGTAAATACATCAAGAAGAAATTTAAAATTGTGAATTTCAAGAAGACGGAGAAGAAGATGAGTGTTCTACCTGAACGATTGCGGCTGCAATAAAGAGTTCAGAGAATTTGGCAGACGAGTACACCAATGCTGTCAATTTCGGCGCGTCAATGACCCTGATTTTTGTTGGACCTTCTAGATCAGATACAAGCAATCTCTCAAGGAAAGGCGCATTCTCAATGACCATAACGCGGAATAGCTAGAGTGATCTCTTCCCAATTGATGTCTTGTTGTGGGGCCAGCAAGACAGATAAATCCATCGGAGATTCATTGAGGCGATGTGGAGGCTAATGAACCCATGGATCTGCTGAAGACGAAGGTACTCAAGCATAGTGCAGCTGTGGAGCAGGTGCTCCATAGCCTTCTTCGAGATGCCAACGTCGAAGAGGTCGAGTTGCTTGAGTTGAGGGAGAGGAAGGGCGGGCGCGACATTAATCTAGGGAAGATAGCAGGAGCTGAAGCTGGTGCCGTGCAGCATTGGTGTGAGGCGGAGCACGGACGGTGGCAGAGAGCGACATCGTCCAGCTTCAAAGTTGAGCTGCTCGAGCTGATTTAGGGTGGGGGATAAGAACCACTCGTCGAACTTGGCTTGGACCTTGCAATTGGTACTGAACATGCGGATGTCAAGGCGTCTGGCTAGCCGAGGGTGCGATGAAAGGATCTTGGAGACTGCGGCCATGCGTTTGCAATCCCCGTCGCAGAGGCAGCTCTCGATGGTGAGGTTGAGGGGGACGCAGCGCCAGAGGGGGCGCCACTGTCTGGAGAGCAGGGTGGTCCACACGGCAGATTTGGTGGGGAGGAGGCCGAGGATGACAAGCAGCATGTCGTCAGGGATGCTGCTGATGAAGTCCAGGCTCACCGGATGCGGTTTTGGCTCGAGCTGCCTCCGCTTGTTGGCTGCCTCGCCGTCCATCTCAGCCGGCGGCGATGCCAGTGTACACGTGTGCTGGTGTGTGTTGTGTGCTGGGTGTGCGAGTGCATCCTTCTGTGCATGCCGCCGCGCAGTGGTGAATTGTGCGCGAGTGCGTCCTTCATGCGGAAGAAGAGTGCCCTCAATTTACTAGCGTGCGGGGGTGCTACCCCGAGTGGTTTCAACTTTGTTTACTTCACCGCGTGTCAGATGGGCCTCTAGTTTACTTATTTTCACCCACTGCCACATGGGCCAGCACACGAAGATAGAGAACACGAGCTAACAAGGCAGCATGTGGACTGGTTGACCAGTCAACTAAACAATATACTGAGCTATACGCTGACACAGTGACCATATAATCCCTCGGTATAGAGAGTTTGAGTGAGAGGGGAGGCCCGTGAGAGATAGTAGAGAGAGAGAAAGAGCTACTCCCTCCGTTCGATAATGTAGTGCCTACATTTTTTTAAAGTCAAACTTTTGAAACTTTGACCAAGTTTATAAAGAAATTACTTATATCTACAATACCAAAGATAAATGATAGTATGAAGTAAGTACATGTTGTGATGAATCTAATGATCGTTCGAGATGTAAATGCTTTCCTCCACATATACCTGGTCAAACTTTTCTGAGGTTTGACTTTTCAAAATATCCATATGCTTATGGATGTGAGAGAGTACCTAACTAAAGAGAGAGAGAGATGGATGTGAGAGAGTACCTAACTAAAGAGAGAGAGAGTCTGTGTGTGAAATAGAAAGAGTGACTGAAAAAATGTGTGTGCGTGTGTGAAAGAGACATGGACAACACACGATAAAAGTAGAGAAAAAGCATGTGTGTCTTATGCAAACATATCACACATGCATCTTCGACAGCGGAAGCAAGGTGAGGAGATAGTGTGTGGTTGTTTGCAACCTAGAGGGAAAGACCCCTAGCACGTGGCCAAGAGGGGTCTGACAAACAAGGGAGAGAGGTCGTGAGAGACGTACGGAGAGAATGCAGACATGGGGAGGAGAGAGTGTATGTTTGTCATAGAGAGATCCCCTGGAGATCGTGATGGGACTACATGGGTGGGAGATCGAGTGACAAGGTGTGTGCGCGATAGAAGATACCCCGAGAGATATCGAGATAGACGTATGGATGGAAGGAGACAATACGTGTGTTCCTGATGGCTAGTGAGGGATAGTCATATTTAGGGGGGGGGGGAATGCGTGTGCCTATGATGGAGTGAGGGATTATGGTACTTAGGGGGGTGCGTGTCACATAGAGAGAGAACAAGGGCGGAGAGTGTTAGATGGGTCTATGTAGCACGAGCGAGACTGTGTATGTGTGAACCAGGGAGATATAAAAATTGAGAGAGATAGAGGAGCCCTGATAAGGCTGAGTGGTGCGTTAGATAGCTGAGAGGGGGAAAGAGATATTCCATCCGCTCGATAATGCAGTGTATATAATTTTTTTAGAAGTTGAACTTTGGAAACTTTGACCAGGTTTACGCAAATATTATTTATATCTACAATACCAAAGATACATCATACGAAACTACATCTCATGATGAATCTAATGATATATGTTTGCCGTTCTAGATGTAAATGTTTTTCTCCACGTACATGGTCAAACTTTGTGATGTTTGACTTTTCAATAAATCTATATGCTATGGACCGAAGAGAGTGCCTAAGTCGAGAGAGATCAAGTGAGTGTGAAGGAGAATGAGTGAGTGTGCAAAAAGAGTATGTGTGTGAAAGAGAAAGGGATAACAATGATAAATTAGAGAGAGAGAGAGTGTGTGTGTGTTCATTTCTTATGCAAAAATATCACGCATGCATCTCCGAGATAGAAAAGCGAGGTGAGGGGATACACGAAGATAGCTAGTGTGTGATTGTTTGCAACGGAGAGAGACACCCCTATAGCACATGTCAAATAGAGGTCTGGCCAAGAAGGAACAAAGGTCGAGAGGGACGCATGGAGAAGATGGACGCATGGGGAGGGAGAGAGAGTGTGTTTGTGATAGAGAGATCCCCTCGATATCGTGAGGGGACTATATGGGTGGGAGATCGAGGGACGAGGTGTGTGTGCGATAGAAAGATGCCCCGAGAGAAATTGAGATAGACCATGCACATGTTTGTGATGGAGACTAAGAATTAGCTAGTCATATACATATAGGGGGGACTGCGTGTGCCTACAATTGAGTGAGAGACCATCATACTTGGCTAAGCATGAGATTGTGTGTGTGTGCGTGTGAGATGGAGAGAGAACGAGGAAGAGAGATAGAGTTTTAGATGGGTCTATCGAGTGCGAGTGAGATATGCATGTGTATGTGTGACCCAGGGAGATGGAGAGTTTGAGAGAGAGAGGGAAGAGCTCCGAGACGGCAGAGTGGTGCGTGAGAGAGTTACGGGCAACGAGCCAGGGAATTTGTGTGCGTACAATTAGTGCACCCAAGATATTTAGCTTGGACTAGAGAATTGTACATAGTGTGCGAGAGAGACCTATACATGGAATATATATGCATGCGAACTAGAAAGACCCCCCTGAGGGAGTCCTGGACTAAGGGGTCCTCGGGCGTCTGGCCTGATTGACATGGGACGGACTAATGGGCTGTGAAGATACAAGACCGAAGACTCTCACCCATGTCCGGATGAGACTCTCCTTGGCGTGGAAGGCAAGCTTGGCGTCCAAATATGAAGATTCCTTTCTCTGTAACCGACTTTGTACAACCCTAGTCCCCTCCGGTGTCTATATAAATCGGACAGGCTAGACTTCTAGGGTTTTAGCCATTACGATCTCGTGGTAGATCAACTCTTGTAATACTCATATTCATCAAGATCAATCAAGCAGGAAGTAGGGTATTACCTCCATAGAGAGGGCCCGAACCTGGGTAAACATCGTGTCCCCTGTCTCCTGTTAACATCGACCTTAGACACACAGTTCGGGACCCCCTACCCGAGATCCGCCGGCTTTGACACCGACATTGGTGCTTTCATTGATAGTTCCACTACGTCGTCCTCAAGAGGTTCGATGGCCCCGTTAATCATCTACAACAATGCTGTCCAGGGGGAAGTTTTTCTCCCAGGACAGATCTTCGTATTCGGCGGCTTCGCACTGTGGGCCAACTCTCTTGGCCATCTAGAGCAGATCGACAGCTACGCCCCTGGCCATCATGTCAGGTTTGGAAGCTTGAACTACGTTGCTGATACCCACGGAGACTTGATCTTCGACGGGTTCGAGCCCACGGCAGCCACTCCCTGCCACCGCGATGAGCATGACGTAAATCTGTCATCGGACCATACCCAGGAGATAACACCTGTGAGTGCTCCAGCCCTAGATCCAGAGCAGATTGCGCCATCCAAGGATGGGAAGCTCAACCCCGCCACGGGAGCCGCAGACTCAGCGGCGCTGGAGCCGCACACAGACCCAACCTCGAACATGACCTGCGTCACCGGAATCTCGGATTCGTCTCCGCCCATAGGTTCCGAACTACGTGCGCCCGCGTCCGTCGAGCCCGATCAGGCATCGGTCGTCAAATTCAGCGCCGCGGACATCTTCTGGCACTCACCTTTAGGTGATGTGCTAAACTCATTAAAAACCCTCTCCTTAGCAGGGGACTCATAGTCGAATTATATCCGGTTCGAACTAGGGGTTGATGACGGGGAATTTCACTTCCCACCCACCTCCCACTTCATAGCCACCATCGAGGACTTAACCGACATGCTCGATTATGGCTCCAAAGTCATCGACGGTATGGACGACGATGCCAGAGAAGAGGAGGCTCAAAACTCGCCGTTTACCGGACGCTGGATGGCCACCTCCTCATATGACGTGTACATGGTGGATACACCCAAAGAGAATAGCGACGACGACAAGGAAGACCCAGTCGAGGATAAACCTCCTGAGATACAACCAAAGCGCCGACGTCAGCGGCGCCGCTCCAAGTCACGCCGTTGAAAAGACAGCAATACCGGCACAGGAGAAAACAATACTCCGAACGATGCCGAAGACAATGAAGACCCCGTTGAGCCAACTTCCGAACAGGACGAACGGGAAGACGAGCAAGTTAGCCCTGGTGAACAGGCCATAAACGAAGACTCGGAGGACAGTAATTATCTTCTGCTCTCCGAGGATGAGGTGAGCCTCGGCAACGAGGATTTTATTGTGCCTGAGGAACTTCTCGAGCAGGAGCGCTTCAAGCGCCGGCTAATAGCCACTGCAAGGAGCCTGAAAAAGAAGCAGCAGCAGCTTCAAGCTGACCAAGATCTGCTCAACGATAGATGGACTCATGTCCTGGCAGCCAAGGAACACGGCCCCGAGCACCCAGCCAAAAGTTATTCGAAGCGCAAATTGCTACCTCAGTTCGATGACGAGGTGCTGGAGCCCGTACCATCATCGCGCAATGCGGCTGACCGACCACCACGTGGCCGGGACAGAGCGGCAACTCAAGCCGAACACCAGCCCGTAATACCTCACCATAAAGGCAGAGATAAAATAGCTCGGGGACATACATATGACCTGCGGTAGGACTTGGACAGTATAGCAGGTCAGAACAGATCGATCTATGGATCGCGGGGGGCGTGCCCCGACACGCGACAATGGCTATCTAGTCGGACGCAACATTCATAATCACGTCCGGGCCGAAAACCGCAGACGAACTCCATCCGAGCTACGTCGCGACGTGGCCTGATATAGAGGTGCCGCACACCCCCTTTGCTTCACTGACGAGGTAATGGACCACGAATTCCCAGAAGGGTTTAAACCCGTAAACATCGAATCATATGATGGGACAACAGACCCTGTGGTATGGATCGAGGATTTTCTTCTCCAGATTCCTATGGCCCGCGGTGATGATCTCCATGCCATCAAATACCTCCCACTAAAACTCAAGGGACCAGCTCGGCACTGGTTGAACAGTCTGCCCGAAAACTCCATCGGCAGCTGGGAAGACTTGGAAGAAGCCTTCCTTGACAACTTCCAAGGTACATATGTTCGACCTCCGGATGCCGACGACTTAAGTCACATAATTGAACAGCCCAGAGAGTCAGCCAGGAAATTCTAGACTAGGTTCTTAACCAAAAAGAACCAGATCGTCGACTGTCTGAATGCCGAAGCCCTAGCGGCCTTTAAACATAGCATCCGGGATGAATGGCTCGCCCGACACCTCGGCCAAGAAAAGCCAAAGTCCATGGCAGCCCTCACGGCGCGTATGACCCGCTTTTGCGCGGGCGAAGATAGCTGGCTAGCCCAAAGCAATAACAATGCAAGCGAACCTGGCCGTTCGGAAGACAGAAATAGCAACGGCAAGCCCCGACGCAACAGGCACAAGCGTCGAAGCAACGGTGATAATACCGACGACACGGCGGTCAACGCCGGATTCATTGGCTCCAAGTCCGGCCAGCGGAAGAAGCCGTTCAAAAGGAACAATTCGGGCTCATCCAGCTTGGACCGCATACTCGATCGTCCATGCCAGATACATGGCACCCTCGATAAACCAGCCAACCACACCAACAGGAGTTACTGGGTTTTTAAACAGGCCGACAAGATAAATGCCGAAAACAAGGAGAAGGGGTCGCAAAGCGAGGACGATGACAAGGAGCCCCGTCCACCGAACACAGGGGGACAGAAGAAGTTTCCCCCTCAGGTCAAAACGATGAACATGATATACGCTACCCATATCCCCAAGAGGGAGCACAAGTGCGCGCTCAGGGACGTCTATGCGATAGAACCAGTCGCCCCAAAACTGAACCCATGGTCATCCTGTCCGATCACTTTTGATCGCAGGGACCATCCGACTAGCATCCGCCATGGCGGTTCAGCGGCACTGGTCCTCGACCCAATAATCGATGGATTCCACCTCACGCGAGTCCTCATGGACGGGGGCAGCAACCTTAACCTGCTCTATCAGGATACGGTGCATAAAATGGACATCGATCCATCAAGGATCAAGCCCACCAAAACTACCTTTAAAGGAGTTATACCAGGTGTAGAGGCTCGTTGCACGGGCTCAATCACACTGGAAGTTGTCTTCGGGTCCCCGGACAACTTCAGAAGCGAAGAGTTGATCTTCGATATCGTCCCCTTTGCAGTGGCTATCACGCACTGCTCGGACGAACCGCATTCGCTCGATTTAATGCGGTGCCACACTATGCTTATCTCAAGCTCAAGATGCCCGGATCACGCGAGGTCATAACAGTCAATGGAAACACAGAGCATTCCCTCCATACTGAAGAACACACCGCGGCCCTGGCAGCGGAAGTACAGAGCGGCCTTTTAAGGCAGAATTTTAATTCAGCGGCCAAGCTCCCGAACACTGTCAAACGAGTCCGGATTACTCCGCAGCTTGATAGTCCGGCTCGTCAGGAGTCAGACTAGCATTTCGGCCTCCATCTCAGTCCTGACCAAATGACGGCATACGTACCGCGCGTACATAACTACGCACTCAAAATATCATGGGCAGAGATGGAGGCATAACCAGACTGTGGTCCACAATACGGCTTCGACCTTCCCCGGACACACATACTTTCACTTTTCTTTTTATCCTTTTTAGGTTTCTTTTTCCATAGGCCCCTAGCAGCAGTCTGATCATCGGTCCTTTCGAAGGACGGATACACCAAGGCGGCAAGTAGCACAAATGCGTGGGGGGATTTCTGGATGTCACCCTCGACGGTCATTCTACCTGTTTTCAGGACCCACACGCAAGCTCCCCCCTTGATCTTGGCATGTCAAATAGCCCGGGTTCTTCTCACACTATTTGTACAAATACGCTTTGACGTATTAATCTAATTATAATGAAAACCGTTTGCGGCCCAACTTATGTGGCACTAGCTTACAACTTCATTTTTTTCGTTATTTTTATCGATCGCACACGTACACTCTGGTACGCTTTAATTTGCCAGGGGCTTCACTACACTCCATACTATGGCAACAAAGTCCGAACACTTTTACAGTACAGTTCGGCGCCCCGAATTTTAGCATTATATGCATTGGCTCTGAATCATGTCTTTGGTCAATAGTTGGGTTGCCCTGCTCCTGTGCTTACTACCTTACGTTCCGCTCTGTCGGCTAGGGTAGTAAAGGGAGAACACCTGCGATTTTTTCCGCATTGTGCGACGGATCAGCCCCAGTCCGATCAGGTGTTTACAGCACCCTAGTCCGGATTAAATGCTAACTAGGGGCTGCGCCTACATTTTTATTGTCAAACTCCTATGGCTAAGTGAGGGCGATAAAGCCACATAGTCCGATTGCCTGGTTCGTTGAGCTAAACACCTCCTTCAAGGACCAAATTTTTGGATCAAGAGTGTTTAGATTCCATCCCGAACACCCCCGTACTACCTACGTGGGGGCTGAAGCCGATGACTGGCCAACTCTCAGATTTAATAAAAACGGCCGCACAGGAGGTAAAATTTTAATAATAACAAGCATTATATTACACAAACAGCTTTGTTCCACCATACATGATAGGATAACATGAAAGTATTTCATTCAAAAATAATGTCCTTAGAACATTGCTCCACTACAGTGCGGGATCCCTCCAGGACATCTTCAAAATAACGTTCTGGCGTGTGGTGCTCCTTGCCAGCGGGCGGCCCCTCGGTCGTGAGCTTGACGGCGTTCATCTTCGCCCACTGCACCTTGACGCGGGCGAAGGCCATCCGCGCACCCTCGATGCAGACCGACCGCTTGATGACGTCAAGCCGAGGGCAGGCATTGACCAGCCGCTTCACGAGCCCGAAGTAGCTACTGGGTATAGCTTCGGCAGGCCACATCCAGCTTATTAAATCCTTCATGGCCAGTTCAGCCACCCTATGCAGTTCGACCAGTTGTTTTAGCTGGTCGCTAAAGGGTACCGAATGTTCTGGCGCAAGGTATTGCGACCAGAACAGCTTCTCCATTGAGTTCCCCTCTTCGGCTCGGAAGAACTCTGCAGCATCGGCTACACTGCACGGCAAATCCGCAAACGCTCCTGGAGGACTCCAAATCCGGGTTAGTAAGAGATACCTCTTCTTCACATATTTGCTCTGCATAATGAAGGCCTTACCCACCGCAATCTTCTTGGCCTCTTGAATCTCCTGGAGAGCGCCCTGGGCTTCAACCCGGGCATCTTGTGCGCTTTGGCGAGCCTTGGCGAGTTCGGTCTTTTGATCCGCAATATTGTGCTCCAAGGACTCGCATTTCTTCACGGCGTCCAGGAGCTCTTGCTGGACCTCACCGACCCTGGCCTCGTGCTTTTCACGGGCAGCTTGTTCCTTGGCCGCTCTCTCCTCGGCCTCGGCCAGCGCCTTCTTGAGGGTCTCTACCTCGGTCGCCACTCCTAACAAATGCCATGGCACTTTGGTCAACACAACTAATTTATCCTTTCTAGATATACATCAGGTCATTACATACCTTGATTGTCTTCCAGCGGTTTTTCCACATGGCCGAGCTCTTCCTCGGTCCGCTCCAGACTCTGCTTCAGTCCGGAGATCTTAGCAGCATGAGAAGTCACAGCCAGCAACAACGCCTGCTTATTCACATAGACATGTCCAGTTAGTCTCCTGCGAAAGTTATTTGATCCTCTGTCCAGCTTTTCTTTCCGAACACCGGACAGAGTCTTAGGGGCTACTATCTACACTGTGACATTCTTCTTACACAATTACGCCGCTTACCTCAAAGCCTCTCAGCAGGCTGGTGCAGGCTTTGGTCAGTCTGCTCTTAACGGACCGAACCTTCTCAACCACCGTACCCATAAGGATACGGTGTTCCTCAACAATGGAAGCACCTCGTAGTGCTTCCAGTAGAGTATCCGGTGCCTCTGGTTGGACAGAGGTCACCGGCAGAATAGGCGCACCTCCTTCTTTTGAAGGAGGCTGCTTGCCTGAATCCGGAGCCGCACTGGCTTCTGGAATGGTATTCGGCTGAGGGCCGCACTGGATACAGTCCCCATCACCAGTTTCCAGGGGGATTTGCTCCCCCATGTGTCCGGCGGCCGAGGTTTCGCCCTCTGGCGCCGCCCTGATGACCTCCTGCGTCTCTCCCTGGCCTGGGATCCTTCGGGACAACACCTCGGTGTCATGCATGGCCCTGGGAGAGGAGGCCGCCGGAAGGGACCCGCTGTCCATGACCTTCGGGTCTAGCGAATTCCCCGAAGATAAGGATCGCTCGAGGTCGGTACGAGCCGGACTGCAATTGCGTGGTTCAACGCGTTAAAACTACGAAGTAAAGAGGCTGATATATAAATGCATCAGGGTCTTTGAGTACTCATGATCCGGCCAGGGGCTTATCTCGGGGGCGCCACTCTGGGCTGCTGTTGATGTCCCACGCGGAGTTATCCGCGAGGGAGACCTTCCCCTTCTTGGATGCCTCTGCCTCCAGATTTGTGGAGGCCGCCCTCTTCTTCCTCCCCCCTTAGGGGGAGAGTTGCTCTCCTCCTCCTCCTCATCGTCCTCGGTAGCGGAGGAGTGAGTTTTGGTGTCTTCGGACGCCGCGTCCGAAGTGCCCTTGCAGCGGAGACCGCTTCTGGTCTCCTTGGCCTTTTTCTTGGCCTTCTTCTCCGGTGCCTGGTAGGGCGCCGGAACCAGCATCTTCGTCAGGCACGGGATAGCTGGGTCTTCGAGCAGCGGAGCCGGACACCAGATCCCCTCCGCCTTCTTTGTCCATCCCTAAAAAGTTAAACGGGAAAGCTTAGGCATCTTCTTAGATATGCAGGCGGAGGATATACCGCATAATATGGAGAACTCACCGGACTGGCTGGATGAGTCAGGTCATGACCATGATCCTCGGTCGTTTCTGGCCACGTCTGGTTTCCCTTGAATAGCACCTTCCAGATATCTTCGTGCGTGGTGCCAAAGAATTGTTGCAAGGTCTGGTGCTTGGCCGGATCAAACTCCCACAAATGGCAGGTTCGGCGTTGGCAGGGAAGGATCCGGCGAACAAGCATCACCTGGATCACGTTGACGAGCTTAATGTTCTTGTCCACCATGCTCCTGATACGTGTCTGCAGCAGCGTCAGCTCATCTGACGAAGCCCAGTCCAGACCCTTCTCTAGCCAGGAGGTGAGCCGCATTGGGGCCCCAGACTTAAATTCGGGAGCCGCGGCCCAGGTGGTGTCGCGAGGCTCTGTGATGTAGAACCACAGCTGTTGCCACCCCTTTACGGTCTCTACAAAGGTACCTTTGGGCCATGTAACATTGGGCATCTTGCTCACCATGGTGCCTCCGCACTCAGCGTGTTGACCATCCACCACTTTCGGCTTCACGTTGAAAATCTTGAGCCACAGTACGAAATGGGGTGGGATGCGGAGGAAGGCCTCGCACACGACAATAAATGCCGAGATGTTGAGGAAGGAGTTGGGGGCCAGATCGTGGAAATCCACCCCATAGTAGAACATAAGCCCGCGGACGAATGCTTGGAGCGGAAATCCCAATCCGCGGACAAAGTGAGGGATGAACACTACCCTTTCATGGGGCTTTGGGGTGGGGATGATTTGCCCCTTGGCCGGAAGCCGATGGACGATTTCCTTGGCTAAGTACCCGGCCTCCCGGAGCTTCGTGATGTCTTTCTCCTTGACGGAGGAGACCATCCACTTGCCCTGCACTACGGATCCGGACATGATTGGAGTGCTTTCTTGAGGGGGAAGAGACGAGGACTTGGGCGCTGGAGCTCGAGAATGGGGGCAGAGAGAGAAGGCGTGGGTGAAAGGGGGTGAATCCTTATCCCCTTATAAAGGCAGCGAATATCAAGCACCTCCCCACTCGCCTTAAAACTCGATTGTTTCCCAAGGGCCGCGCAGACGGGACGGTTGGATTACCCATGCCCATATTGATGAGAATCCCGCAATAAGGGAACACGATCTCTGCTTTGACAAGACGTGCCAATGAAACCGCATCTCGAATCATGGAGCGGCAGGTCAAAAAACGGTTCGAAATAATGACCGGGTGGTGATGTGGCGTCACACTACAAAAGTTGTCAGCGGATTCGACTTGTGAAATATTATACTCTCGGCGGTTGTGTGTGGTACTTGTTTTGTAGAGCCAGACATGTTCTTTGTGTTCGAAGGCTGTTTTGGAGTATTCAGAGGAGGAACCCGCCTTGCAATGCCGAAGACAATCTGTGCACCGGACTCATCGACATTGAAGCCTGGTTCAGGGGCTACTGAGGGAGTCCTGGACTAAGGGGTCCTCGGGCGTCCGGCCTGATTGACATGGGCCGGACTGATGGGCTGTGAAGATACAAGACCGAAGACTCTCACCCGTGTTCGGATGGGACTCTCCTTGGCGTGGAAGGCAAGCTTGGCGTCCGGATATGAAGATTCCTTTCTCTGTAACCGACTTTGTACAACCCTAGTCCCCTCCGGTGTCTATATAAACCGGAGGGTTTAGTCCATAGGGACGATCATAATCATACATGCTAGACCTCTAGGGTTTTAGCCATTACGATCTCGTGGTAGATCAACTCTTGTAATACTCATATTCATCAAGATCAATCAAGCAGGAAGTAGGGTATTACCTCCATAGAGAGGGCCCAAACCTGGGTAAACATCGTGTCCCCTGCTCCTGTTACGATCGACCTTAGACGCATAGTTCGGGACCCCCTACCCGAGATCCGCCGGTTTTGACACCGACACCCCCCCCACACACACACAAAGAGAGAGAGAGAGAGAGAGAGAGAGAGAGAGATAGAGAGAGAGGGAGAGGAACCAACAAGGTTTGTGTGTTGGATGCGTGAGACAGAATTGAAGATTGTCGGCGAGAGAGAGAGAGCATGAGTCTGGGAGAGGGGGAGGTCACGTTTTATGCATCAAAGACTGATATAAACCATTTTTCGATATAAACTTGCATTAAAATTTTTAAACTGGAGAACATGTTGTCTGCAATCCACACATGAACGGAGATATGCGTATCAAACAAGTTCATTAATTTGACTTTCAACATGTTCATGCATGGAGTACTATAATACTGTACAACATGCTACTCGATTGAGGTGTTCCATTTTGTATTTAGTTCACTATTTTAACCTGGTGAACGAGCTATTTCATTGAATGGAGATATTTCATTTTGGGTTTGATTCCCGTTTTTGAGTGGGTCAACTATTTGTCATATAGTAAATCGTTAGCAACGAGCATGTAAAAACACATTACTCCCAAGCATCATCTCTCCATCTAAAAAAGAAGTGGCAAGCTAATATTTCAAAATTTGATTCGAATCGACTTGGTAAGGTAGACGTGGATGCTCATTCTCCCAAAATTTGAATGAACTGCTAAACACCCTTTGCTTGGTGGAATTCGCCCGATAAAAATATATGGGAGACGCAAAATTACCGGCCTATGTGGGCCACGCATCAATTGGCCCGTTGTACATCGAGGGTAGGTTCGTAACTTCATCCAAGCGCGCCTTCTCCTCAGCCAAAATGACATGTGCCAAATAATTCATAAACCATGGGCGGCAAAACACCCTCTCCTCATCTGAAATCGCTCGCGCTGACTATTTTAAAACACACCCTCCTCACCCGAAATAGCTCGTGCCCACTATTTCAAAACACGCCCTCCTCGCCCAAAATCGCTCGCGCCCACTATTTCAAAACACACCCTCCTCGCTTGAAATCGCTCACGCCCACTATTTGGGAGAAGCAAAGTTACTCTACTATCCCCGACCCTTAGTACACAGACCCGAGCCGAGAAGCCTAAAGGCAGGGGTAGAAACTGTAACTCCCCCGCACATTTCAGACAAATGCGTCAGTAAGACATGGTTCCCCCTGCCAATTCCCCATTCAAACCTCATGGGCGCCAAATCATCTTCTCCCCGGAAGCTCCCTTCTCCCCAGCCGCGAAACCTCAGCCCCTCCTCCATGGCACCCCCACCGCACCAAATTCACTGGCGCCCTCCTCCCCAATGCCGGAGATGCTGTCCGTTCGCCCTCGTGCACTGGGCCGTGTGCCTCTTACTCTATGCTGCCGAAGCTGGCTCGATGACGGCCGCGTGAACCGTACCGGAGTCGATTCACCCCCACCGTTGTGCACGACACAGGAGCGGCTCCAACTTCGGATCCGTCCAGAGACCCGGCGCAGGTTCCCCGTAGCCGTCGACTGTTGCGACATCTCTGCTTCCCTGCCGCCGGTAGCCACCGCTGTCGGTGTCAAAACCGGCGGATCTCGGGTAGGGGGTCCCGAACTGTGCGTCTAGGGTCAATGTTAACAGGAGACGGGGGACACGATACCTAGGTTCGGGCCCTCTCGATGGAGGTAATACCCTACTTCCTGCTTGATTGATCTTGATGAATATGAGGATCACAAGAGTTGATCTACCACGAGATCGTAATGGCTAAACCCTAGATGTCTAGCCTGTATGATTGTGATTGCCTCTACAGACTAAACCCTCCCGTTTATATAGACACCGGAGGGGCCTAGGGTTGTACAAAGTCGGTTTACAGAGGAAGGAATCTACATATCCGAACGCCAAGCTTACCATCCACGCAAAGGAGAGTCCCATCCGGACACGGGAAGAAGTCTTCTGTCTTGTATCTTCATAGCCCATTAGTCCGGCCTATGTTTCATAGTCCGGACTCCCGAGGACCCCTTAATCCAGGACTCCCTCAGTAGCCCCCGAACCAGGCTTCAATGATGATTTATCTTGCGCACTGATTGTCTTCGGCATTGCAAGGCGGGTTCCTTCTCCGATTACTTCAAAGCACCTGACCCGAAAAGTTGTACTCGGTTTGTGCTTTAATTTCACACCCTTTGGCTTCTGTGCCTCCATTGCTTCTGCTTCCACGTGTTGAGAGGATACGAGAGGTCAGGGTATTTTTTGCACATAACACCCTGGCCATGTAAGAAAGGCATCTATTTAAAGAGATTGGATCTCAGATCCCATTCCACATCAAGCGGAAAATCCTTAGAGCTTGCGAGGAGAAACCATCTCAACATGGCTATCGTTCCCAGTTGTTCCTCCCGCCCCCACGGCTCCGAAGAAGGCGATTGGGAGAGATGTTCCGTACCCCACAATCAGCTGATTAAGCATCAAACTCAGGGATTTCTTCCCCCCGCGGATCTAGTCCCTGTTCAGGCAGGATTGACCTCCTTCGATGGCGAGGCCCAGGCGGAAAATTTCCCCAATCCAACCAGGGGGGAACGAGTGTGCTTCGTTTCCTACTTGTTGAGAGGCGTCGGGTTCCCAATCCACCCTTTCCTCCGAGGTCTCCTGGAGTACTACGGCCTCCAGCTGCACAACTTCACTCCTGCCTCCATCCCGCATATCGCGGGTTTTGTCGCTCTTTGTGAGCTATTCCTGGGCTGTGAGGCCCATTTTGAGTTATGGAGGAAGCTATTCTGCCTCGTCCCTCGTACCCAAAAGGTATTGGTATTCGAGGTGGGCGGTGCCGAGGTATGGCGTATAGCCGGGACCAGATACCTGTCCGGCACGCCGAAGAAGGCGTCCGAAGAGTGGCCCTCAGAATGTTTCTATATCGAGGATGTCGCTCTCCCCGACCAAGTTCGAATGGGTCTTCCCGAATTTTCCAGTGCTCCTTTGAAGAAATGCCACAGCTAGCGTCATCGGAGCCTCGAGGAGGAGGATAGCGCAGAAGTCCATCAGTTAATGGGCAAGATAAGGACACTCACTCAGTCCGGATTATCAATAATTGAGGTAATGGCAACTTCCATATTGCGGGGTGTTCAGCCACTCCAATTCAGAGGACTCCCCATGTGGCACTACAATGGGGAAGACGACGCCTCACGCTGCGGACGGAAAGGTCCGGACACTCCTGCCGCCCTGGCCACAATATTGGCCGATCTTTATAAAGGGGAGAAAGAGGAGTTCACTCGCCTTAAGCGCCAAGAGGGATTGTCCATGTACAATCCCCCTAGCTGGGTGAGCTTTAATCCTACATCCTTACTCAATCCCTTCCCCGAGTCATGTTTGATTGACATTTACTCATTTATTTCTAACAGGAGTGGCGGAAGGCTATCGCGGGGATCTATAGCCCCGCTCCACAACCGGAGGACCATAATCGAGACCTCGATCCCGGATTTGAAGAGGATCCGGACATATTTGTAGAACTCCAAGAGGGAGTCTTCTACTAGGCGAGTTATGATGGCACAGAAGTGGCCATCGTGGCTGATTATCCTGGCCTCCTTCCTGCCTCACATGTAAGTAGCCAGGAGACATTTCCTCCGAAAGAGCTTCCTCATTATGCCTCACCCACTGTACTATCTTGTGCTCCGAAGTGGAGGCACTCGGCGCGTCATGCTTTACCAGAGGCATCTCATAAGAGAGCGGCGCCTACGCCGGGCGGGTCCTTGAAGAGAAAGGAAAAGGACACCATGGCCGAGCCTTCATCAAAGAGGTATGACTTTAAATATGCCCCTTGGCAGTCACATCGAACTATGACATTGTCCGCTGTGTCTTATCAGGAAGAGCGTGCACCGAACTATGTCCGGGGATCTTGCCAGTCATGCCTCCACCAGTCAGGCTCTAGAACCTGCCTTAAGGACGGAGGCTGACACGGGAGTGACACCGGATTGTCCTTCCGTAGAGGATTCGGATGACATGTCTGTCATGAACTCTGAAGTGGAGAGTGCCATGAATCATCGGCGCCGGAAGGCCGCTCTCCGCGACCCCGGCTTTACAAAAGAGGCATTTAATGCCTTCAGCTCGGCCGATGCATACATCCGATCTGCTCGGGATGGGCTTGCCAGAGCCACGGACCAACATTAAAAAGATATGCGGGTAAGTACGCATTGTACGGATTTGGTAATCATATACCAGTAGCCCCCGAGACTTGAAGCAGTTGATACAACTGATTGAAGGATCATTGTATAATCAGGCACTCATGGAGAAGAATAGCCTGCTGTCTCAAGAGCTGGAAAAGTGTCAGACCCGGCTGGCTGCAGTTACCGCCGAACTGGAGAAATCCAAGAAGGCAACGCCTGGTAATGTTCCCTTCCATCTAGAAAAATGTAATCATATACCAGTAATGTTAATACTATTGCGTTTCCGATGACAGGATCAGCAGATCAACTGGAAGGGGAACTGAAAGTCGCGCAGGCGGGCGAACAAGAGGCCAAAAGGCAATTGACCACAGGCGAATGTGTGCTGACACAGGTTAGGGATGAAAAGAACAAGCTGCTGGGCAAAGAACTAAAACATGTGCGAGTCCAGCTAGCTGACGCCGTCAAGGAGAATAGGAGGCTACAAGGCAGCATATTTAGTATGCTTTGTACCTTACCTTTATGTAATTCAGCGAAGAAATGATCTAACAGATTTATGTCTGCAGGTATGCTGACTGGCCATCCCGAAGAGGAAATGTCCGGCTCTCAAGGCGACCTGCTGCAAGAGCTGTCCCAACTGCACGAGCGAGCTCGGCAAGCAATGTGGAGTATTGCCAAAGCTTTCTGTCCATCCGCCTCTCCTCCAGGAAGTATGGAGGAGCTTGTGAAGCTATTCCAAGGAGCTCGGCGGTGGTTCCGACTATGGAAGATATCGGTCTGTCGAGAAGGTGCGCGAGAGGCCTGGGCCATGGTAAAAACATGGTACACCAAGCTTGATCCAAATCATATGGCCTGGGTCGGACCGTTGGGGTCAGATGGAAAAGAAATTCCAGTTAGTCTGGTATATGACCAGGTAAAGATAGCCGCCAAGTATTCCCAACAGTATTGGAAGCTAGATAGCCTGTTAGATGGCATAGAGGAAGAAGTTTTTGAGTCCAAGTGACTATGTACTTCAATTGACAAATTTGTCCCTAGCCGGATTGTAAAACGATTGTCATGGCCGACCTTTTTGCTTCAACCTCTGGACCCGAAGGCGCGGAGCGTTTCCGAATACCGTAACGGTAATATAGACTGGGGTATGCATGGAAACCAGGCGTAGGGGTCATAGTTGCTTGAACAGACAAGTTGTATCCAGCTAGCTATGTTATATTACATGTTGAATGTAAGAAACATCTTCCAGGGAGAATAGTTCCGTTAAGGGTTCAAGCAACAATTTCAAATTACTCAACCGCAACCGCACTGGCCTCACCGACTCGATAGCTGGAGCTGCCTACTTCACGGGGCTGCAAGATAGGTCGCGCCCTCATCTCAAATCACTTTATTTAGGCATCAGTTGTCTGAATTTTTATTTTAGGCCAATCAATTCCCAATGGAAAGCAGCACCCCTCGAGGCGGCGGAGCTCCTAGGCTACTGGTTGGCTGGTGTCTAATGTAAGGGTGCGGGGGTGCAAGTTCGCCGCGTAAGCAACGCTTAGATGGCTATCTTAGAGTTGCTTGGTTTGAAGGTACTAAAGCCGCCAGATCTGGATGACGGCGAGTCTTTGTGGATTGGCTGGGGGCGCCGCATCCATGGCAGTGTGGTGGGGCGGGGAGCGGGGTTTTGGTCGGAGCTCTCGCGGCCATGGACGGCGGAGGCAGGCTGCTCTGCCGGTGGTCACTGGCTCTTCGGGGAAGATTCCAAACAGTGTCAGCCGGGAGGCACAAGACGGCCATAGAGCCATCCGGCGTAGATCGGACAGTACCAAAATAAAATAAAATCGTGTGACCCCAATTTAGTCTTCAGTCAACAGACGTGTCACCACTCTCGTACCTTGCTGTTGATCTCTTAGGGTATTTCTTGAGATTAGAGATATGTGTTGTTCTTAACATTATGTGTTTTTTGCATCTTCAGCCACACCGTCTTCCAACTCACTGCAGCTACTCCAACAAGGGAAGCATACACCAGAAGGGAGCTATAGTCCCCACTCAATAGTTCCCTGCATTGAATGCGCGTGCCTGACATGGACAGCCACAACAACTGCAGGGCCATCGACAAGTCAGCACATGATGCTCACTCCTATGGATGGTGGCCAGATAGGTTGTACCCTCATCTTACTTGGGTGCAACATTTATGGCTTTGTTATTCATCTAAGCATGGAAAATAGATTATCACATTTCACTATATATTCATGTTGATCTCTTACGGGTCTTGTTCAGGAGTTAACGCTATTCCATAGTTCAGCTAAGGGACTTGTTCTTTAGGTAACGCTGTTCCATAGTTATCATCCATCAGCCAATGCTATCCCACAGGCGGGTGATTATAGTATTATACCACTTCTAGTATTACCTATGTTGTTCTTTAATACTTTTGTGTGCCATCTAGTTAATCTCGAGTACAAACGATACATATTCTGTAGCTTTCATTTGTGTTCTCCCTTCAGTTTTTGAGACCTGTTGCTGCTAGTTAACCCCAGTCCTACTATTTATGTCGTCTCCTACAGGCACTCATTACATAAATCTAAATATTAGTTGTGTTCCATGCATGTCAGATATAATTGCACACACTGATTTATCCACAAGAACCTCACGGAGCAATGTAACGGCCAAAAAACTTGACGTCAATGATACCCAATATGATGGAACATGTAAAGGTAGTTCTTCAGAAAACTTGCAGAAAGATGATGAATCCTATTCACCCCACAAGGTCCTTGCTCTAACTTGGCCCGTGATATGGGTACAACATGCATATAATGTCCTGGAGTGCATCTACTCTGTTGCAATGCCTTGTGCTTAGCCTGCTGATCATGCATGTAAATATGGCATTCCTTCCTGTTTTTCAGTACCTATTCCATTCATGATAACATGTTTTCAAATTCAAGTACTGTCATTCTACGCTGTTGCAATGCCATCTGCTTAGTTTGGACATCATGCTTTTGAATATCTTATGCATTGTTATTCATCAGTATGTACTTCATCTATCTACCATACCATGTTCTTTTTTTACATTGAAGTGTTGTTCTAGTGGTCTGTTGCAATGCCATCTTAGTTTCCCAATCATGCACGCATATGTTGCCTTAGTGTTTTTCTGTATGTATTCTGCTAGCATACAGTTTTACATTCAACTAGTGTTTTTTTACACTGTTGTCCTGTCATATCCCTAGCTCTTACATCATACTCCCTTCGTCCGGATTACATGTCACAGAAATGGGTAAAAATGGATGTATCTAGAACTGAAATACGCCTAGACCCATCCATTTATTTCCGAATGGAGGGAATACATGTCAATATGTCATGCCTTTCTATTCTTCAGTACCTATTCCATCTCTCTACTGTAGCATGTTTTATAATTGAAGCACCATTCTTCTATATAAGGCATGCAAGGGGAAGACGGCTATGTTATAATCTGAAGGGTTAGAAACCAGGTCTTTGCAAAAGATCCAAACGCCAGGAGATAGTAAACCAACTCTAGTTTTCATAGATAGTTCTCCAGCACAGAGAAACCCAATTCCTACTGATAATAAGCAGATTCCAATGGCCAAAGAACTAGTCCGCTCCAGTCCATCAAAAATATGTCAACTCCATTCTAAGAAGCTTGTGCGTATCCTCGCATCATGAAATTTTATAGCATTCTGATCATATTTTCTACATGTTTCTTACCCATCTCTCTTTTAGAAAATAAGCTTAAAGGATAGAAGACTTTCTGTACTGGGATCGTATTCGAGGAAAGTATGTTGCAGGAATTCTCTGTGCTCCAATGCTGATGTAAGTACCTGTTGTATATCACTATATTTTTACATTAGCATGTATTTTTTTAATCGGCATGAATCCAACATTTATCTGATCTAAATTTAGTTGTAGCAAACTGTATAATTAAAGGCGACAATGTTGATTTTTGTAAGGAAAACTGCATGGTAGTTTTGCATACTGAGCTGCATGAGTGTACTATCTCATATCATGCACATTACTGAATTGTAGTGCTGCTCTGGTTGCCCATTCATTCATTGTGTCAATGTTGCTTTTGTATTACCTTACCTGGCTGATGATAGCTGTGCCATATTGTGTTAATTTGGTGTAGGTTGGTGTGGTCTGGTTGCCCAAATGTCCATTGTGTCAATGTTGCTTTCCTATTATCTGACCTGGCCAATGATAGCAGTGCTAGTGTGTTAATTTGGTGCAGGCTACTGAAGATAAGAAGACAAACTCTGAAAATAGAAAGGCAACCCCATTGTTTCTTTCCAATAAATGTAGGCCAGGTAATATGGCAACAACTCTTGATTAATCTGTTCGGTTCCCCTCCTAATTTATGTTATGATGCAGTGGTCGAGACACTCTCCATGAACAATAATACAAGCCTACCAAAATCGCCATCTGAATCTGTTTAGTTTCCTCTGTCTCAAATGCAACGGAAAAAATGTATGTTTGTGAACCAATTACTGGTTGAAGCAATGATGGAAATGGTGGAGGAATCAGAGGTGCACATTCTTGCGCAACAACAACTGATCAATGTTTGCAGAGACAGTGTAGCAAAGCAGCAAGAACTTGCCCACATGCTTATGGGCATCATCTGCGCGGAGGTTGCAGATTGTGACGTTGTAGATCGTTAGGTTCTGTTGATTTATTTGCACTGGCATCAATCTCTGATTGCCCAGTGGATGTAATTTCCTGTAATATATGCTAGATGTGCAATGTTTTTCCCTGTATGCCGTACCTTTGCTTAGCGCGCCTCGCATTCCAGCTAAATGGTCGCTAGGAAGCTAAAAAAGTAGTGAAATTATTAGTTAGCATGAACAGTCATGGGCCCTATATGAAGGAAGCAGCCCAGTGCCCTTAATGAGCTTCCCTAATGGGCTCGCAGGGGCCAAAATTCTCATAGGCCTTTGATTGATTGGTTTTGGTCCTGTGCATAATTGCTCGTCGATGTGCTCAAATGGTCTAATTGGGCCTACACACATGTTTGAACTTTGGTGGGCCCATTAAGTTAATGGGCCGTTACCAGGCCAAAAGTTAATGGTCGGCCCTATTACCTCCCGGGTCGTTAACAGGCCGACATCGAAGCGGGTAATAGGTGGGCCCATTTGATTGCACGGGCCGTTAACAGGCCGATACTAAGGTCGGGCTATGTATGGCCCAACTATACTGTGGGCCTTTAGCAGGCCGAAAGAGACAGCGGGCTCGTACTGGACCATGAAGAGCAAGGGCCGCTAAGAGGCTAAAAGTCAGGTCATACTGTATATGGCCCAACTGTGTTGTGGGCCTTTACCAGGCCGAAAGGGAAAACGGGCTGGTATTGGACCATGAAGAGCATGGGCCTTTAAAAGGCCAAAACTCAGGTCTGACTTCAAATGGCCCAACTCATTTATGGGCCGTCAACAGGCTGAAAAGCCGAAAGACGTACGTCCTAAAAATTAGCCCATCCCTTGAATGGGCTGTTAACAGGCCAAAACCACATCAGGCCGATATTGAGGCCAAATATATAGCAGGTTGTTAACGGGCTTGAACTAACGATGGGCTAGAATGGTGTCAAATTGTTAACGGGCTGTTGACGGGCCAAATTGGCACATCTCGTATGGGTCGTGGGCTTAAATGGACCTGACACAAGTAGGCCTTATATGGGCTTGCCTGCTAATTTTTACTGGGCCGGCATTTTTCACCGGAATGGGCCACTGTTGGGCTGTGCCATGTGTCGACATATCATAGGTGCCACCTGTCCAATGAGTGGATGACATCTGTCCCAACGGTGAGCCAACACGTGTTTCCTCCGGCCAATGAAAATTTTACACATGGAAAATCCCCATTGGTCCCGGCTGTTAACGGGTTATCGGATCCGAAACCGGACCCGATAGCTTAACGGTGACCCGTTATGGTGGATGCCACGTGTCGGTCACCCTTGACGAAAGCACTTCTGTGACACGTGATTTATCGTCATGGAAGTGGACACTTCCGTGATGATAATTTTGGTAATGTCATGGAACACTCCTAGGACAGCACAAGTATGACTATCTTGATTCTGTCATAAAATCGTCATGGATGTACATGCAAGATAGAAAACGTGACCTAATGTGACAAACACGTATCATCACGGAAGTGTATTTTTTTGTAGTGCGTAAGGGCCATGGGTAGCCAGTTTGCCGCGATCTTACCGTCGCCGCCTCCTGCCCATACCGCCTGTTCGTATGCATGGAGGAACCCCACGGGGTCCGTCGTGCACTCATACCAAAGCAGTAGCTCCGGCCTGAACTTGGGAGGCCACTACACTCGCCGCAAGGCGGGGGTGAAAGCCAGGAGACCCGTGGCGCCTCCGAACGCACTCATCGGCCCGGTCGGTGGAGCAGCGCCCTCCATGAGGGTGAATGGCACAGGCTGTGTATAGCAGGCGAAGAGGCGAATCTTTGACGCACCCCTACCTGGCGCGCCAAATGTCAGATTCCGGGCTCCGCAGACCCTAGATAGATTCAAACTCTGGGGTGTGTGTGAAGAACTCAACCTCCCCAGTCTGCCAATTAGTCAAACCCACAGCCTAGCTTGATGAACTAGAAGGAAACGGGACACAGCAGTTTACCTAGGTTCGGGCCACCTTGCGATGTAAAACCCTACTCCTCCTTTGTGGTGGATTAGCCTCGAGGTGGGCTGAGGATGAACTAGTATAGTGGAAGAACAACCTCATGAGGTGTGTTCTTGGGTGAGCTGGTGGGTGTGAGGATGGAATGGATCCTATCCGGTCTCCCCCTCTACGGTGGTGGCTATGCTCTATTTATAGTGGCCTTGGTCCTCTTCCCAAATGAAGGCGGGAAGGGATCCCACAACGGCCAAATTCGAAGGGAGACAACTAGTACATCTTATCCCAACAAAAGGTGGTCTTTGCCTGCAAAGCTTCAGGTCGTGACACCGTGGTGGGTTCGGCGATGACCTCTGTCCTGCCATCCTAGCGGTCTTGGTCTTGTAGCATGGAAATGGAAATCTTTGGTTGATTCCTCGAGACTCCGCACCTGCGCTTGCCTCCTTAACGCCAAAGAGGAAACCTGCTGCTCTGCGCCCACTGGCGCCCACCTGGCCTTGGTCGTCATGGCTTGCGTCATCCGAACCTCACGAGGTGAGGGCTTGCATAGAAATGTCTGCTCCTTGGGAGCCAGCCTGAGGAGGCCGCTCCTCCTGGAGGTCTTGATGTCGTCTGCCTCGCGAGGGTCTTGAGTTATTGGTGCTAAAGATGGGACATACCAGGCTGCCCATGGAGCCACGCGATGGGCCGCAGGCAGGCAAGTCTCGGTACCCCAGTTCCCAGAAAGCCGACAGCTCCGCCTTGAGGCGTGTGTCGACGTCACCAAGCTCCACCCCAAGGTGGCCCAATGCGCTCGCCGCCTCCTGAAGAAGGCCGTGCCGGATGGCGTTGCACCCGTGTGTGAGCTCCAACGCTCTGCCTGGGCTTTCCTCTGCGCCCCGATTAGCTAGGGAGGCGAGAGAGAACTCGCTCGCCTCCGGCAGGGGCCCGGGGGCTGGAACTCCTTCGCCCGCTCCACTAGCCCGAGATGGGGCCCAACGCGGACTCACCCCACTGCTTGGGGATGGCGCCATCCTGCAGGTTGCCCAGCTATCGACAGGTATCAGTGGGGGAGCCCTTGGCATGACCCCTGCACTCTGGAGGCCGTCCCGAAAGAACGACGCCGGGAATGCAGGTCCGAGACTCCTCAGGGATGGCCTTGGTTCGGGAGCGGGCGCCCCCTTGCGCACAACCGTGTGGCTCATGAGGCCCGAGGTCGCGGCGGGACTGGTGCCCTCCGGAGGCGGTGCTCAGAACGCGCTCATTCCCTCGTCGGAAGGGATCCAGAGGGGCAAGAGTCAGGCAGTGATACGATATGCGAGAATCAAGAGGAAGGCACGATACTTACTCTTCCACAGCGACCCACTTCCTCTTCTTCAGGGTCCTTGGGGTTGGACTGCGGTGACTCTCAAGCTCCTTCCTCTTCTGGGCTACCCGAGGGCCCAGAGGGGACGTGCTGGGGCCCGGAATGTAGCCCTCCACGGCGAGGACAGTGACTGGATCCACAGGCGGGGCGCCTCCCCCGCCACCCGCGGGGATGAAGGCGGATGCCTGGGGAGCGCATGGTGGGGCGCGCTCCCCCACGGCTGCCCGAGGAGCGCCCACCTCAGGGCCTTCGCGCCCTGGGGTCACCAGGAGGGGGTTGTCACGAGGCCCCGCGTGGACCTCAGGGAGCATCCCCCACTCATCGAAGCGCCACATCTTCTTGGCAAAGGCTCCCCCGTTTGGGTGATCATAAAGAGGGAACTCGTCCAAAGGGAGCCCGTCGGTTTCTTCGCCGGTCAGGAGGTGGAGCACTCCGCGCAGCGTGCTGGAAAAAAGGGGAGGCTCCTGAAGCCTCATGCCATCTGTGGGGCCGGTGAAAGCGCACATCGGGCGGGAATGGCTCTGGAGCGGAGTGACGCACCGACGGACAAACTCTCTCACCACCATTGCCTTCATCACCCCCGCCTTCCTCAGGTTGGCCCACCTGGTCATGAACTGAGTGAGCTGTGAGTCGACCAGCTCCACGTGCCCCCATCTGGAGCTTGGCTCCGTGAGGGCGGACAGGATCAGGACCAGGGGCTGTACACGGTGGCGTCTACGTACACCCACTGCCTCCGGAAACCCCCGCGTTCAGGCGAAGCGAGGTGTCGATGCCGGAGCCTGTAGTCGCCGCCACCGCTTGAAGTGATATGCACCCTGAGCGTTGCTCGCCATCGACCAACTGGAGGGAGAAGAAGTGGCAGAGCAGGGCCATGGACGGGGTGATGCCCATGAAGGCCTTGCACAAAAACGCAAAGGCGGAGAGAAGAACGGTGGACCCGATATCCAGATGCTGTGCATGGATTTTGTAGTGCATGAGCACAACATTGAAGAAATCAGAGAACGTCAGCAACAGGCCAGCAAAAAGGGCATGAAGATGAAGAGGGGTCTCGGTGGCCTCCATGTCGGTTAGAAGCTAGGAGGCTGGCCAGATCTTCGTCGCCTTCCACTCGTTGGAGTCGAAGCCATTCGCATGCCAGACCTTGTCCATCCCCTCGTGGTTAATCATGGTGGATCGGCCCAGCGTTGGCTCCGGCCCTGTCGGGGGCTCCACCATAGCCAGGGCCTTGCCCCTCTTCTTCTTGGGGGCCATGGCAGCAAGGCGAATTGGAGCTGGCGTGGAATCCGATGAAGAAGGCACAAGCTTGCGAGGAGGAGGAGGGGCAGAAGGCAGGCGCAGAGTGGGGCAATGACAGCTCTGCGGGCGTGCGCCAGCTTTTTGTCAGCTTGGACGGTTGCCCAGGCGACATGGGGAGCGGAGGCATCCACCTCTCGTCAAGCACCACGTGTCGGCTTGGCCCACAGGCGATTGAGGCCCGCGACGCTTCACCCTTGCCCCTTGGTTTCACCTCGAAGCTAGCCAGAGCGGGCCTTGGGCCCGGGGGCTACTGTCAGCGTTCTAGGAACCAGGGTAACCAGGCTTGCCTACCTGCGGCCCACGGCGTGGCTCCCTCAATGGCCTGGTACAACCCAACTACAAGACCACCAAGACAAGACCCTCGCGAGGGGCCAGGCCACGCGAGGCGGACGACACCAAGACCTCCCAAGGGAGCGGCCTCCCCAGGCGTCCTCCCGAGGAGCGGAGATTTCTATATAGGTACCCAGCCTCACGAGGCTGCGGTGACATGAGCCATGACGACCAAGGCCAGGCGGGCGCCAGCGGGCGCAGAGGAGGCAATTTCCTCTTTGGTGCTAAAGAGGCAAGGACATACGTGGGTTCCCGAGGAATCTCCCAAAGGTTTCCATTCGGGTGATACAAGACCAAGACCATAGGCTCGGCAGGACGGAGGTCGTCACCGAGCCCACCGCTGCATCACGACTAGAAGCTTTGCAGGCGAAGACCACCTTTCATTAGGATTAGATGTACTACTTGTCCCCTTTCAAATTGGCCATTGTGGGTCCCTTCCCGCCTATGTTTTGGGGGAAGAGGACTAGGGCCACTATAAATATAGGTTAGCAACCACTGTAGAGGGGACCCAGATCCAACCCTTTCCACCCTCACCACAACAGCCCTCGCGAGGTTGTTCATCCTCTGCACTTGTTCATCCTCATCCCCTCGTGAGGCCAATCCACCACAAAGCAGGAGTAGGGTTTTCCACCGCAAGGTGCCCCGAACCTGGGTAAACTGCCGTGTTCGTCTTCTTCCTTATTCATGTGAATCTGGCTAGGCTAGGCTGTGGGACGACGGGCTCAAATCTTGAGACGTTGAGATCTTCGCACACGCCCCAGAGTTCAAACCTTCTTGGGTCCGCGGAGTCCTGAATCCGACACTATGCACATGCATGATTGATTTGGGATGTTTCCAGGGGAAGCGAAACAAAACTATCTCATATTCACGGCTGCAACTTGCATCAAATGCACACGAACTTAGAGAAGACACTTCTTGCATCAAACATATTCTTCATGAGCTAGGCACAAAGAAAAAGTTTGCAATACTAGCTTAAATGTTCATCATGAATGATAGAGAAGATGAGGATGTGGCCAATGGGCTCAGCAACAATTTATCAAGATTTCCATAGACATGGATTTCCACCATTAAGTGAACAAGGTGATAGCATTGGGCATACCAAAGTGTATAATGAAGTATGTTCGAGGAGAACATCCACAATTAAACATTGATCAAAAAGTGCACCTGGAAATATGGACTAAGTAGCACGATCAATGTTAGAATGGTGATTCAATAACCAATAGGCTAAGAATAGAATGAAATTATCGTTCATTAACTTCAAGGCAATAGGGTTGCTAGGAGTATTGAAGGCACACGCCAGAGTTCACTTCTTGGTATTCTGGTTAGAAACCACACGGGGACGAAGAAATGGATGGTGATAGCGAGATGTATCACCGTATCAGGAATTTCTAAGAGGTGGTGCAATCTCACGACATTCTTGACATAAAAGATGGTAATACTCCAAGGTAGAACATAACATAAGCTGGATAGCAAGGAGACCCATAACATGAACAAGTTTGTGTTGGAGGGAATGCAAGAATGTTATCGATAGTAACACAAATCATCCAGGGGCAAGGATGGCATTTCTTATCATGGATTCTATTCCCATCTTGGAAGAAGTCAAAATGTTGACAATGACCTCAACACAATTTGTCGAGAGGTTTGAAGAGGATGCAATCAAACATCGACGACATCAAGAAAAAGGAATGGTGAAGCATAAGGTTATCGGATCCATAGATAAGATGCAATCTCCGAATAAGAGTTGCTTTTCAAGACAACAAAATGATGTTGAAAACTCGATGTAAGATTAGCACTATCGGGATTGTGTCCCGGGGGTGAAGGACATAGGTAGCATGGTCAAGCTTTAGCATGTCAATGATGATGTATCCAATCGGCTGGGAATGACATGATCGAGTACATACTCATAATCAATCAAGATTACTAAGAGTTGTTGAATCGCAGTGTGGACTCGATTCAGTTATCAGTGTCCTTGAGTGTCTAACAACTCAAAACCTGGGGAAAATTGGAATCTGTGAGAAATAATAGTTGATGAAGAACTCATAAGAAGTTATATAGTTCCATGATATTCTCGAGATACCAGGGGGTAATACCCGAAGGTAGATCAGAATAGAGGTTAGACTAGTGTATTGATTTGTGGATGACAAGCACCTTAATTTGTCTGAGAATGAAATCAAAGTACAACAACATAGTCGAAACCACGATTGCAAAGGACAAAATCATAGATACAAGATCAAATTATACTAAGGGAATAGTGATCGTGACGAGAAGCTTCCATGATAAGATCTACATCATTTCCATGGGCATGAACACAAACTTCAAGGTCGACTCCCACTTCTTCAATGCATAACCTTTCATTCACTTCTCTCTTTTGATGAAGTTGTAGTGCTGAAATTTTATCTGGCAAAACACCAGAAGAGTATGACTCATGAAAACTCTCTGGTTCACAGGGATTAAGGAAGGCATAGGTTCAACCCATAGGGGCATCTTAGGAACATATACCGCAACTTAAAGAGTAAATAACATAAGCTCGAAGGTAGAGCATGGTTGACAAAAGAAGAGGAGACAAATTGTTAAAGGCATTATGTATCATGGGAAGAACTCACAAGAAATTTGAATGTGAAGGATACTATCGAACAATAACCCAGCAATGGGTCTGGCGGTCCACAACAGAGCTGATGCGAGTATCGATACTCAATCAGAGGAAGAAAGAATGCAAAGGCATCGGATTATAGCAACATCTGAATAATTCGATGCTTAAATACAAAGAAATTATGATTTCCAGATCGGTGTATCAAAATCATATGCTCTGATTAAGTATGAGTAAGTTGAATAGACTTAGAGGCACAATCGGTCAAGGTTTGATTAGCTGAAAACCAGCTCATATCCGGAATGACGTCTGAGCCGAAAGATAATTTCTAAGGGTCAACTAATGATTGCGTGCATTCGCACACATTGAATCATTAGGCTCAAAATGGCAATGACAGGGGATGCCAACGAAGACTACTAGACATATGGAATTAACCATAATGCAAGCAGGCAAGAATTTCAAGAGCAATATGTTATAGAGGATTTTCGGAAGATCAAATAGTATTTTGTAGAATTTTGTGAAACACATGATCAACTGAGGATGAATGAATTCCTGGTAAGTCTGATGAATTATTCATAGGTGTATTCATGCAGGAAAGAACTGCAAGGTAGTAGGCACAAAGGATTCTCGAAATATCGAAGAGTATTTCAGGGTATCTTGTAATAACAAGAGCAACTGGGAATGATCGTATGAATGTCAAGTGTATGTAGTTAACCACAAGGATATATCGGTGGTAGGGAATTGCAAAGGCGGCGGGTACAAGGGTCTCAGGAAAAAATCGAAGAGTATCTTCGGAATCTTCTGATGAAGCAAGCGATTATCTAGAATGAGGGGCTCTCCGGAGGAAGTAGTTACGAGAACCTAGAGTTAGAGTTAGTAAAATCTTTAAACCGAATAGAAGAGAGGTCAGAATCCTGGAGTAAAGATGATGAATAAAAGATCCTAATCCGAACCATTTGTGATGTGGGCCCGTAAGCCACACAACAATGTTAGTAAAATACTTTTTTCAAAGACTAGACTCAACTTCAGCCAAGGAGTTGGAAAGGGGCTTCCTACAGGCAGTCGGCTCTGATACCAACTTGTGACGCCCCCGACTCAATCATGCACTAATCATACAAGCAAATGCACATGATCAAGATCAAGGACTCATGGGAAGACATCACAACACAACTCTAGACACAAATTCAATTCATATAGCTATATGTTACAAGCCAGGGCCATGAAGGCTCGAATACATAAGTCAGCAGAAGCTACAACATCTGAGTACAGACATAAGATAAACAAGTCTGCCTTAAGAAGGCTAGCATAACAATGATAACTGGATCGAAAAGGCGTAGGCCTCCTGTTGGGAGCCTCCAAACTACTCCTGGTCGTCGGTGGTCTCCACGTAGTAGTAGGATCCATCAGGGTAGTAGTAGTTGTCGGCGACACCAGCTGACTCCTGGCTCCGTCATCTAATCGCGACAATCAGGTAGAGGGGAAAAAAGGGAAGCAAAGCAACCATGAGTACTCATCCAAAGTACTCGTAAGACTAACATCAGATCTATACTAAGTATGCCTTGGTATCAAAGGAATGTGGCTATATCTTTGGACTAGACTGCAGAAATGCCAGAATAGAGAGGAATGCCTAGCCTATCGAAGACTAGTATCATGCAGCATTAGAAGAGTGCAGATTAGCATATTACAAGTAACAAGTATAGTTTAGTAACGCCCAGAGATTCTTCCTTGACTCCCTGCGAGAAAGCAATCCCGGAGCCATCATATCCATTTAGTGTCTCCAATATCTAGTTCTAGTTGTAATAGATTGGGATACAACTCCGAGCGTCCGTTACCTTGGACACGGCTATTCGAATAGATATACTGCCCTACAGGGGTGCACCAACTGACCCAACACGCTTGATTAACTTTGGCCGGGCATGCTTTTCTGGGTCATGCCCGACCTCGGCGGCTGATCGACACACCGTAGTCCTACCTAGACTCAACGGAGAGGCCAGCACGTGGTCTACACCCTAATACTCAGGGATCTTGGGCCCATTGTCGGTGTCAAAACCGGCGGATCTCGGGTAGGGGGTCCCGAACTATGCGTGTAAGGTCGATGGTTACAGCAGACGGGGGACACGATGTTTACCCAGGTTCAGGCCCTCTCTATGGAGGTAATACCCTACTTCCTGCTTGATTGATCTTGATGAATATGAGTATTACAAGAGTTGATCTACCACGAGGTCGTAATGGCTAAACCCTAGAAGCCTAACCTGTTATGACTATGGTAATGAGTATATCATTTCCAGACTGCGCCCTCCAGTTTATATAGACACCGGGGGGATCTAGGGTTACATAGAGTCGGTTATATAAGAAGGAATCTTCATAGTTGGTCGCCAAGCTTGCCTTCCACGCCAAGGAGAGTCCTATCCAGACACGGGTACAGTCTTCGGCCTTCGTGTCTTCACAGCCCATCAGTCCGGCCGATTGATAATAGGCCGGACGCCCGAGGACCCCTTAGCCCAGGACTCCCTCAGTAGCCCCTGAACCTGGCTTCAATGACGAGGAGTCCAGCGCGCAGATTGTCTTTGGCATTGCAAGGCGGGTTCCCTTTTTTCCGAACTCCAAGATAGTCTTCGGACGCGATGATAGTATCCGGACCTGTCACACGCACCATACACAACCACAGAGAGAATATAATTTTACACGAATCCAATCCGCTGACAAATTTTTGTAGCATGACATCACGTCCGACCGGTCATAATTCTGAACCATTTTCGTGTCTGCTGCTCCACGTCTCGAGACGCGGTTGCCATCGGCACATCTTGTCAAAGCAAAGATCGTGTCCCCTTATCATGGGATTTTCATCAATGCGGGCATGGGTAACCCAACCGTGCCGTTTATACAGCCCTTGGGAATAGGTGAATTCTAATGCGAGTGGGGAGGCGTTCAATATTTACTGCCTTTATAAGGGGATAAGGATTCCCTCTTCCTCTCCCACGCCTTCTCTCTATCTCCGCCCTTCCAATCTAGAGCTCCAGCGCCCAAGTTCTCATCTCCTTTCCACTCGAGCTGGCACTCAACCATGTCCGGATCTGGAGGTCAGGGCAAGTGGATGGTCTCCTCCGTCAAGGAGGAGGACATTACTGAGCTTCGGGCGGCCGGATACTTGGCGAAGGAAATCGCCCACCGTCTGCCGGCCGAGGGACAAGTCGTCCCCACGCCAAAGCCCAATGAGAGGGTGGTATTCATCCCTCATTTCTTCTGTGGACTAGGGTTCCCGCTCCACCCTTTCGTCCGTGGGCTGATGTATTATTACGGGATAGATTTCCATGATCTGTCCCCGAACTCCTTCCTCAACATCTCGGCGTTTATCGTCGTGTGTGAGGCCTTCCTCCGCATCCCCACTTCGGGCTGTGGCGCAAAGTCTTCAACGTGAAGCCGAAGGTGGTGGATGGCCAGCACGCGGAGTGCGGAGGAGCCATGGTGAGTAAGTTGTCCAACGTCTCCTGGGCGAAAGGCACTTTCATGGATACAGTAAAGGAGTGGCAGAAACAGTGGTTCTACATCACGGAACCCCGCGGCATTACCTAGGCCGCAGCTGCCGAATTCCGCTCCGGTGCTCCCATGCGACTCACCTCCTGGGTCGAGAAGAGTCCGAACTGGTGCTCGCCCGATGAGCTGATTGCGCTGCAGACATGCGTTCAAAGCATGATAGCCAAGAACGTCAAGCATGTCAATGTAATTCAGGTGATGTTGGTTCGCCGGATCCTCCCGTGCCAGCGCAAAAGTCACCCTCTGTGTGAGTTTAATCCGAAGAAGCATCAAACCCTGGTGAGGCTCTTCGAAACCACTCACGAAGGTGCCTGGAAGTTGCTCTTTAAGGGCAACAAGAAACCGCCGGCCACAGATTCAGACCATGGGCACGACATTAAACACCTCGCCAGCGAGGTATGTTATTTTTAACGTATCCCCTACTTGTTTGTTTCGAGGATGATGTCTGAGCTTTTATCATTGCTTTTTCAGGATTGGATGGAGAGGGCGAAGCGGATCCAGTGTCCGGCTCCGCTACCTGAAGAACCGGTCATCCCGCGTCCAGCGAAGATGCTGGTGCCGGCACCATATAAGGCGCCGGAGAAGAAGGCCAAGAAGAAGGCCAAGGGGGCCAAAAGTGGCCCCCATCGCAAGGGCGCTTTGGACGTGACGTCCGAAGACGAAGAAGCCCATTCCTCCGTCCCTGAGGATGATGACGAGGAAGAGGAGGAGGAGGAGAAGAACCCTCCCCCTGAGGAGGGAAAGAAGAAAAGGGGGGCCTCCATGAATCTGGAGGCAGGAACACCCAAGAAGGGGAAGGGCGCCCTTGCGGTCAACACCACGTGGGACGTTGACAGCAGTCCGAAGCGACGCCTCCGCACTAAGCCTCGGGCCGCATCGTAAGTACTATGACTCATGTATGCAAGTGTACCCGGCCTCTCCTTTTTATTGTTTTGACGTGGTTAATTGTGCTATTGCAGTCTGGCCCATGACAGCATCTAGCGATCCTCATCTGGAGGTTCGTTGGATCCGGCGGAAATGGCCAGCATGTCACCGCCGCCCGCTTATTCCCCCGAGGCCAAGGACGACACCGAAGTGTTGTCCTGGAGGACCGCTCCAAGCCGGGGAGGGGCACAGGACGCCGTCCAGGAGGCGCCGCAAAGGCGAGACCTCCGCTGCCGGACACATGGGGGAGCAGATCCCCATGGAGACTGGCGTGGAGGGACGTGTTCAGTTCGGCACTCAGCCGAACACGATTCCGGGGACCGATGCGGCCCCGGAATCTGGCGCGCGCCTTCCTTCATAGGAGGGGGGTGCGCCAATTCCACCGGTGGCCCCTGTCCAACCAGGGGCACCGGATAACCTGATGGAGGCGCTACGTGGCGCCTCCATTGTGGACGAGCACCGTGTCCTTATGGGTACGGTGATCGAAAAGGTTCAGTCCGTCAAGAGTGGACTAAACGAGGCCTGCAACAATCTGTTGACAGGTTTTGAGGTAAGTCACGTAGAAAGAGAACACCCTGTGCTGACAGTAGCCCCTGAGACACTGTCCGGTGTTCGGAAAGAAAGTGCCGGACAGAGGATCAACCCTTTGTTGGAGACTAACTTGATATGTATGAATGAGCAGGCGTCACTGTTGGCCGCAACCTCGCATGCTGCCAAAGTCTCTGAACTGAATCAAAGGTTGGAGCGGGCCGTGAACGAGCTTGGCGAGGTGAAGATTCAGCTCTAGGAGAAGCAAGGTGAGTGACGACTTGCTGTGTATTCAGAAAGAATAAGCGGTGAGTATTGACCGGAGTGTCATAATATGTGTAGGGGCGGCAACCGAGGTCGAGGCCCTGAAAAATGCCCTGGCCGAAGCCAAGGGGAAGGCTGTCCAGCAGCAAGCCGCCCGTAAGAAGCTCAAGGCCCGGGTCAGCGAGGTCCAACAGGAGCTCCAGGACGCGGTGAAGAAGTGGGAAGCCTTGGAGCGCGAGGCGTCGGTTCAAGAGACTGAACTTACCAAGGCTCGCCAGAGCGCGGAGACTGCACGGAATGAGGCCTGGGACGCTCTCCAGGAGATGCAGGAGGCCAAGAAGGTCGCAGCGGGTAAGGCCTTTAACATGCAAAGCAAGTATGCAGAGAGGAAGTACCTTTTACTAACCCGGATTCGGAGTTGCCCAGGGGCTTTTGCGGATCTACCATGCAGCGTGTCCGATGCTGTGGAGTTCTTCCGAGCCAGAGAAGGGAATTCCATGGAGAAGTTGTTCTGGTCGCAGTATGCTGTGCCAGAACATCCGGTGCCCTTTGCCGATCAACTAAAACAGTTGGTCGAGCTGCAGAGGGTGGCCGAACTGGCCTTGATGGATTTAATAATCCGGCTGTGGCCAGCCAAAGCTATACCTAGCAGCTATTTTGGTCTCGTGAAGCGGGTGGTGGAAGCCTGTCCGCGGCTAGACATCATCAAATGATCAGTCTGCATCGAAGGTGCCCGCATGGCCTTCGCCCGTTGCAAGATGTGGTGGGCAAAGATGGACGCCGTCGAGGTGGCCAGGGGGCCGCCGGAGGGCAAGGAGCACCGCACCCCCGAGCGATATTTTGTGGATGTCCTAGAAGGGTCTCGACTTGCAGCAGCGCAGTGCGGGCAGGACATTGTTTTCGAATGAATTCACTCGTGTTTTGTCCTTGCCTTGTATGATAAAAACAAAGTCGGTTTGTAATATAATGTTTGTTATGTTTTAATTGTTTCCTCCTGTGTGGCCGTGTTGTATGGAATCTGAGGGTTGGCCAGTCGTCGGCTTCTGCCCTCACGTAGGTAGTACGGAGGTGTTCGGGATGGAATCTAAACAATCTTCATCCAATTATATGGTCCTTGAAGGAGTTGTTTAGCGCAATGAACCAGGCAATCAGACTATGCGGCTTAAACGCCCTCACTTAGCCATAGGAGTTTTATAATAAAACATGGGCGCAGCCCCTGGTATACGAACCAAAGTGCTGTCAGCGTCTGATCGGGAAGTACCGATCCTTCGCGCAATGCGGAAAAATCTCCAATGATTTGTGACCTCCGAACAGCTGACCGGCTCTCGCCGCATCATGACAGTCAGTTTTCGGCTTTCTCTACTTAGGTGCTCATCCGGTTTAGACCAGGGCACAATCGCAGTAGTTCTCCCTTTACTACCCTAGCCAATGTAGCGGAACGTAGGGTAGCAAGCACAGGAGCCGGGCAACCCAACTATTGACCAAAGACATGATTCGGAGCCAATGCATATAATGCTAAATTCGGGGTGCCGAACTTGTCTATAAGAAGTGTTCAGACTTTATTGCCGTATTATGGGGCGATGGGGAGCCCCTGGCGAATATGAAACATACCAAAGTGCACGGGTGCGAGAATATAAGTAATTAATGGCAAAGGAAAACAGAAAGAAAGCAGAGGTAGTATCTGGGGCCCCTTGACTTGGGCCGTGAACTGTTTCCGTTATAGTTGGGTTAATGCGTCAAAGCGCATTTATACAAATAGTGCGAGAAGCAACCGGCTATTTAACATGCCATGACCAAAGGAGAGCTGCATTTGGGTACTGAAAAACAGGTAGAGTGATCATTGGATTGTCCTCTAGGGTTTCCCCTGTATGCCTGTGCTCTGTGCCAATCTGGTGTACTTGTCCTTTGACAGGACCAGTAATCAGGCCATCGAAGGAGGCCTATATAAAAGAGACCTGAAAAAAAGGAAAAAAAGGGAAATAGTAAAGATACAGGTGAGTCCGGGATCGGTGTAGCCGAACTGTGCACTGCAAGCTGCCTGTGCCTCCGTCGATGCCCATGGGATTTTGAGTGCGTAATTATGTACGCGTGGTGCGAATGCCGCTACCTCATCAGGACTGGGACGGAGGCCGCATTGCTAATCGAGCTCTTGACGAGCCGAGCTATCTTGTTGCAGTGTGGTCCGGACCCTCTTGGTGATGTCCAGGGGCTCGGCAGCCGAATTATAGTTCTGCTTGAGAAAGCCCCTCTGTACCTCTGCTGCTAGGGCGGCTGTGTGCTCCTCTGTACGGAGGGAGCGTTCGGTGTTTCCATTGACTGTTATGATGCCGCGTGGACCGGGCATCTTGAGCTTGAGATAAGCGTAGTGTGGCACCGCGTTGAATCTAGCAAACGCGGTTCGTCCGAGCAGTGCGTGGTAGCCGCTACGGAAGGGGACGATATCGAAGATTAGCTCTTCGCTTCGGAAGTTGTCCGGGGAACCAAAGACCACTTCCAGCGTGATTGAGGAATCTGAGGGTTGGCCAGTCGTCGGCTTCTGCCCTCACGTAGGTAGTACGGAGGTGTTCGGGATGGAATCTAAACAATCTTCATCCAATTATATGGTCCTTGCCCCCCCCCCCCCCCCCCCCCCCCCCCCCCCCCCCCCCCCCCCCCCCCCCCCCCCCCCCCCCCCCCCCCCCCCCCCCCCCCCCCCCCCCCCCCCCCCCCCCCCCCCCCCCCCCCCCCCCCCCCCCCCCCCCCCCCCCCCCCCCCCCCCCCCCCCCCCCCCCCCCCCCCCCCCCCCCCCCCCCCCCCCCCCCCCCCCCCCCCCCCCCCCCCCCCCCCCCCCCCCCCCCCCCCCCCCCCCCCCCCCCCCCCCCCCCCCCCCCCCCCCCCCCCCCCCCCCCCCCCCCCCCCCCCCCCCCCCCCCCCCCCCCCCCCCCCCCCCCCCCCCCCCCCCCCCCCCCCCCCCCCCCCCCCCCCCCCCCCCCCCCCCCCCCCCCCCCCCCCCCCCCCCCCCCCCCCCCCCCCCCCCCCCCCCCCCCCCCCCCCCCCCCCCCCCCCCCCCCCCCCCCCCCCCCCCCCCCCCCCCCCCCCCCCCCCCCCCCCCCCCCCCCCCCCCCCCCCCCCCCCCCCCCCCCCCCCCCCCCCCCCCCCCCCCCCCCCCCCCCCCCCCCCCCCCCCCCCCCCCCCCCCCCCCCCCCCCCCCCCCCCCCCCCCCCCCCCCCCCCCCCCCCCCCCCCCCCCCCCCCCCCCCCCCCCCCCCCCCCCCCCCCCCCCCCCCCCCCCCCCCCCCCCCCCCCCCCCCCCCCCCCCCCCCCCCCCCCCCCCCCCCCCCCCCCCCCCCCCCCCCCCCCCCCCCCCCCCCCCCCCCCCCCCCCCCCCCCCCCCCCCCCCCCCCCCCCCCCCCCCCCCCCCCCCCCCCCCCCCCCCCCCCCCCCCCCCCCCCCCCCCCCCCCCCCCCCCCCCCCCCCCCCCCCCCCCCCCCCCCCCCCCCCCCCCCCCCCCCCCCCCCCCCCCCCCCCCCCCCCCCCCCCCCCCCCCCCCCCCCCCCCCCCCCCCCCCCCCCCCCCCCCCCCCCCCCCCCCCCCCCCCCCCCCCCCCCCCCCCCCCCCCCCCCCCCCCCCCCCCCCCCCCCCCCCCCCCCCCCCCCCCCCCCCCCCCCCCCCCCCCCCCCCCCCCCCCCCCCCCCCCCCCCCCCCCCCCCCCCCCCCCCCCCCCCCCCCCCCCCCCCCCCCCCCCCCCCCCCCCCCCCCCCCCCCCCCCCCCCCCCCCCCCCCCCCCCCCCCCCCCCCCCCCCCCCCCCCCCCCCCCCCCCCCCCCCCCCCCCCCCCCCCCCCCCCCCCCCCCCCCCCCCCCCCCCCCCCCCCCCCCCCCCCCCCCCCCCCCCCCCCCCCCCCCCCCCCCCCCCCCCCCCCCCCCCCCCCCCCCCCCCCCCCCCCCCCCCCCCCCCCCCCCCCCCCCCCCCCCCCCCCCCCCCCCCCCCCCCCCCCCCCCCCCCCCCCCCCCCCCCCCCCCCCCCCCCCCCCCCCCCCCCCCCCCCCCCCCCCCCCCCCCCCCCCCCCCCCCCCCCCCCCCCCCCCCCCCCCCCCCCCCCCCCCCCCCCCCCCCCCCCCCCCCCCCCCCCCCCCCCCCCCCCCCCCCCCCCCCCCCCCCCCCCCCCCCCCCCCCCCCCCCCCCCCCCCCCCCCCCCCCCCCCCCCCCCCCCCCCCCCCCCCCCCCCCCCCCCCCCCCCCCCCCCCCCCCCCCCCCCCCCCCCCCCCCCCCCCCCCCCCCCCCCCCCCCCCCCCCCCCCCCCCCCCCCCCCCCCCCCCCCCCCCCCCCCCCCCCCCCCCCCCCCCCCCCCCCCCCCCCCCCCCCCCCCCCCCCCCCCCCCCCCCCCCCCCCCCCCCCCCCCCCCCCCCCCCCCCCCCCCCCCCCCCCCCCCCCCCCCCCCCCCCCCCCCCCCCCCCCCCCCCCCCCCCCCCCCCCCCCCCCCCCCCCCCCCCCCCCCCCCCCCCCCCCCCCCCCCCCCCCCCCCCCCCCCCCCCCCCCCCCCCCCCCCCCCCCCCCCCCCCCCCCCCCCCCCCCCCCCCCCCCCCCCCCCCCCCCCCCCCCCCCCCCCCCCCCCCCCCCCCCCCCCCCCCCCCCCCCCCCCCCCCCCCCCCCCCCCCCCCCCCCCCCCCCCCCCCCCCCCCCCCCCCCCCCCCCCCCCCCCCCCCCCCCCCCCCCCCCCCCCCCCCCCCCCCCCCCCCCCCCCCCCCCCCCCCCCCCCCCCCCCCCCCCCCCCCCCCCCCCCCCCCCCCCCCCCCCCCCCCCCCCCCCCCCCCCCCCCCCCCCCCCCCCCCCCCCCCCCCCCCCCCCCCCCCCCCCCCCCCCCCCCCCCCCCCCCCCCCCCCCCCCCCCCCCCCCCCCCCCCCCCCCCCCCCCCCCCCCCCCCCCCCCCCCCCCCCCCCCCCCCCCCCCCCCCCCCCCCCCCCCCCCCCCCCCCCCCCCCCCCCCCCCCCCCCCCCCCCCCCCCCCCCCCCCCCCCCCCCCCCCCCCCCCCCCCCCCCCCCCCCCCCCCCCCCCCCCCCCCCCCCCCCCCCCCCCCCCCCCCCCCCCCCCCCCCCCCCCCCCCCCCCCCCCCCCCCCCCCCCTCTGTCTGGGGAGGAAGGTTTCTCCTCGGACGGCGTCACTATCGACGATTGAAGGGGCCATCGAACCTTTCGTTGATGGCACAGTGGAACTCTCAATGAAGGCACCAATGTCGGTGTCAAAACCGGTGGATCTCGGGTAGGGGGTCCCGAACTATGCGTCTAAGGTCGATGGTTACAGGAGACGGGGGACACGATGTTTACCCAGGTTCGGGCCCTCTCTATGGAGGTAATACCCTACTTCCTGCTTGATTGATCTTGATGAATATGAGTATTACAAGAGTTGATCTACCACGAGATCGTAATGGCTAAACCCTAGAAGCCTAGCCTGTTATGACTATGGTAATGAGTATATCCTTTTCGGACTACGCCCTCCGGTTTATATAGACACCGGGGGGATCTAGGGTTACATAGAGTCGGTTACATAAGAAGGAATCTTCATAGTTGGTCGCCAAGCTTGCCTTCCATGCCAAGGAGAGTCCTATCCGGACACGGGTACAGTCTTCGGTCTTCGTGTCTTCACAGCCCATCAGTCCGGCCCATTGATAATAGGCCGGACGCCCGAGGACCCCTTAGCCCAGGACTCCCTCACCCATCACCCTTTGCATTCCTGCGCGTTGCATACGTGGCCTGGAGCACACCCACCTCCTTATACAAGCGCAGGCTATTATCGTCCAACCAAGCGCGCGTCGCTCAATCACTGACGTCCGAAGAGATTTCGGAGAATCGTACGACACCGAGTGCCCATACTTATTCCCGCGTGGTGGTTAGTGTGAAAAGGCAAGAGGCCTACTCAGATCACATATCCAAACCATTAGTGACTTGGGAGTGCGTGGAGATGAATAGTGATCCTGTTGCCCCGTCTCGTGGACTTACAGCAAGGGTCAGACCCATCCCTCTCTAGGGCCGTCTGCTTGCTCGGCCGTGCCTCGCGGGGTACCCTCCTGGTCAACTCGACTTCCGTAACTCTCGCGGGTACCCCTCGGGGCCGACCCAACTTCAATAAGGGACTGAGGTAAAGTCAAGGTATCCGTGTGTCCATAACATCAAGGGGGAAATTCGAGGAATCGCCGATGGATTCCCAGTCGATGTAACCGTCAAGGTGAACTTGGAGGAATCACCCTCGATAGGTTTCACGCTTGAGGTGTTGCATGACAGAGTCATCATCGGAAGTGGTGAATGAGGAATCACCCTCTGAAATCAATGACTGATTAGCTATACTACAGTGGTATCATCAGGAGTGAGCTAGGAGGTATCACCCTCGACACTCGATAGTAGATCTGCAGAGTCGTACAACTGAGGGGGGGTGTGGTGATGTGTCGGTCTCTACGCATTGATCACGTTTATTGAGTCATCAGTAACAAGCAGGGCAACAAGGACAACGGTGAGGGGTCACTGTCGGTGCAACAAACCCTGGGTCCGTTGCCCAGACTGTGCACAGGCACGGGAGCAAGATTACAGCGCCCAGATCAGGCCGAAGTGTAAGAGATCAAGATCTTCAAACGACCAACGTGCAGATCAAGAGGACCAAGACCAAGCCAGAGAAGTAAGAAACCACCAGGAGAAAAGCCTCCCTTGCCGGGCAGGCGAGCCTGGCGAGGATGGGGTCGCCCCCGAAAGAAAATGTCCAAGACACCCTAGCAAGGCCTGCCGGGACTCGTGGAGGCGGAGCCACCTCACCAAGACACCTCACCACGACGCACGTCATTGATCAATGCGGTGCCGAGCCGCAAAGTGACTAAGTGGAAGCCATTTGCCACATGGCAGCCTCTTTCTACAGGAAATACCTACAGACGACACCCGTCCAGCGATGTGTCGAGCGAGCATGCGCAAAGCTGGCAAAACAGCCCGGCAAGGCTTGCCGGGCAAGCGACGATGTGACATCGAGCGACGCATTTAATGTGCTCTGTCGGCTTGCAAAGTTAGGTATGATAGCACTGTTTGCTATCTTATCAGTGCATAATGACTAATTGGCCACTGTGGTGACCCCTTAGTCTATAAAAGGAGGCCCGAGGCAGCCTTAGAAAGGGTTGGACCCTGTGTTGGTGAATCCACCCCCTCACATTTCAGAGGCACGTAGCCATTTTTCCCTGAGGCAACCCTGCCAGGCAAACGGGCTGCGGCCTCCGCCATTTTTCCACCATCAATCCACCAAAGCAGGAGTAGGGTTTTACGCCTCACGGCTGCCTGAACCTGGGTAAAACTGCCCGTGTGATCTCTGCCATGCTGCCCCATGCTCTTCTGCTCTTTGTGCAACATGCCATCCCCCCGCCAAACCAGCAAGGGACCTCTGGTCCCATAGGTGGCCGTGGTTTCCCGCGACATCTTTGGCGCGCCAGGTAGGGGCATCACTTGCGTGAGCCTGAAAGCGTGAGTAGCGCGTCATCTTCATCGCCATCTTCATATTCGACGGTGCCATCGACCATGGCGCCAAAGAAGAAATCTGGTGCTTCAGCTCACCCGTCCACCTCGAAGGCTCCACCACCCGCAGCCACCAATGCTACGGGGGATGCGGAGGTGCACGGGAATGTGGACACTGCTAGGGAGGTGGTCAGAGCAGGCGACACCGTCACCACCTCCCCCACACCCGAAGCAGTAGCGGGAGACACCGGAGGAGAGCAGCATCAGCAACATCCCGATGGCCATGCTCCACGAGGTACGGGTGATGGGATTATTCCATCTGCGCCCCTTCCTCTCGCCGACGGGCACAACCAAAGTGGTGGCGCTCGGTCCTGGGTGAATCACCGCCCTCCGGCCGCCCCCGTTACGGGAACGACTGCAGCGCGTGCACCTCCCCAGGGGCGAGTCATCCAGGTCGCTGCGCCTAATGGAGCCGCTGGCCCTCAAGCACCTTCACCACGTCATCATGCCATCCAAATGGCCGCCTCGCATCAGCAAGGACGTGGTGCTGTCACCGCTGGCACCATCAGAAACCGAGCGACGGTGCGGTCCACTGATATGTCTCCAACATATCTATAATTTTTTATTGTTCCATGCTATTATATTATCTATTTTGGATGTTTTATATGCATTAATATGCTATTTTATATGATTTTTGGGACGAACCTATTAACCTAGAGCCCAGTGCCAGTTCCTGTTTTTTCCTGGTTTTAGACTTTCGCAGAAAAGGAATACCAAACTGAGTCCAAACAGAATAAAACTTTCGCGATGATTTTTCTTGGACCAGAAGACACCCAGGAGACTTGGAGTGCAAGTCAGAAGAGCCACGAGGCAGCCACAAGGGTGGAGGGCGCGCCCCCCGACCTTGTGGGCCCCTCGGTGACCCCCTGACCTAGATCTTCCTCCTATATATACTCAAATACCCCAAAAACTTCCAGGGGAGCCATGAAACCACTTTTCCACCGTCGCAGCCTTCTGTACCCTTGAGATCCCATCTAGGGGCCTTTTTCGGTGTCTTGCCGGGGGGGATTCGAATATGGAGGGCTTCTACATCAACACCATTGCCTCTCCGATGAAGCGTGAGTAGATTACCACAGACCTACGGGTCCATAGCTAGTAGCTAGATGGTTTCTTCTCTCTCTTTGATTCTCAAGACAAAGTTCTCCTCGATGTTCTTGGAGATCTATTCGATGTAATACTCTTTTGCGGTGTGTTTGGCGAGATCTAATGAATTGTGGATTTATGATCAGCTTATCTATGAATATTATTTGAATTCTCTGAATTCTTATATGCATGATTTGATATCTTTGCAAGTCTCTTCGAACTATCGATTTCGTTTGGCCAACTAGATTGGTTTTTATTGCAATGGGGGAAGTGCTTAGCTTCGGGTTCAATTTTGCGGTGTCCTTTCCCAGTGACAGTAGGGGCAGCAAGGCATGTATTGTTGCCATCGAGGATAAAAAGATGAGGTTTTCATCATATTTCTTGAGTTAATTCCTCCACATCATGTCATCTTGCTTAATGCGTTACTCCGTTCTTTATGAACTTAATACTCTAGATGCATGATAGATAGAGATCGATGTGTGGAGTAATAGTAGTTGATGCAGAATCGTTTCGGTCTACTTGACACGGACGCGATGCCTACATTCATGATCATTGCCTTAGATATCTTCATAACTTTGCGCTTTTCTATCAATTTCTCGGCAGTAATTTGTGCACGCACCATAATAATTTCAATCTTGAGAGAAGCCTCTAGTGAAACCTATGGCCCCCGGGTCTATTTTACATCATATTAGTTTCCCATCAACTTTCCAATTTTTGTCGCCGTTCCATTATTTTGCATTCTTTTACGTTCCGTTCCATAAACCAAAAATACCAAAAATATTACTTTACCATTTATCCATCTCTATCAGAACTCACTTTGCAAATAACCGTGAAGGGATTGACAACCCCTTTATCGCGGTGGGTGCAAGTTCATGTTTGTTTGTGCAGGTATTCGGTGATTTGAGCGTCGTCTCCTACTGGATTGATATCTTGGTTCTAAAAAACTGAGGGAAATACTTACTCTACTTTGCTGCATCACCCTTTCCTCTTCAAGGGAAAAACCAACGCAAGCTCAAGAGGTAGCAGGAAGAATTTCTGGCGCCGTTGCCGGGGAGATCTATGCCAAGTCAAGACACACCAAGTACCCATCATAAACGCTCATCCCTCGCATTACATTATTTGCATTCGCCTCTCGTTTTCCTCTCCCCCACTTCTAAAATGATTTTCGAAAAGAATTTGCCTTTTCTTCGCCCTTTCTTCCGTTCGATCTTTTGTTTGCTTGAGTTACCATGTGCCTTCTTTTTGCTTGCATCTTCGCTTTCTAAAATTTTATGGATCCTCATCCACTTGTTAATCTTTTTAAGATATCCAATTATGATGAACCAATTGCTTGTGAGTTGTGTGCACTAGATTATCTTTATGAGGTTTTGCTTGAAATCCGTGAATCTGAAAATTGTGATGAAGTACTTTATGAAGTGATTCACTTTAGATCTTTGAATGAAAATCATGATTGCAATGATGTTATTATAAATTCTATTAATGTCAATTGTGCTAATAATATGCAAAACCCTAAGCTTGGGTATGCTAGTTTTGCTATGTCCTCTACTTGTTGAAATGATCATGATTGGGGTGATTCTTCTTATAATCTTGAAAATTTATTTAAGCCCCATGATGAATATGAGATTGATAATAATGTTTGCATTAATATTGAAGGTGGGTTTGGAAGAGTGTTAACTTTAGATCCCACATATTTGGATAATGATCAATCTTATGAAGTTTTTGATAAAAGTGGGTTTGGAGAGGTCATGACTTTATTTTATGATAATCTCACTATTTCGGAAGAGTGTCAACTTTGCATGCATGTGGATCATGAAGAGAAAATTTTATGTGATAGTTATACTATTGAATTTTATTATGATCCTACATGTAATTATTATGAGAGAGGAAAATATGGTTGTAGAAATTTTCGTGTTACAAAATTACCTCTCGTTATGTTGAGATTGCTATTGTTTCTTTCTTCTTCCTTGCATATCGTGGTTTTTGCTTGCCTTGATAATTTGTTTGCTTATAAAATCCTTATGCATAGGAAGCATGTTAGACTTAAACTTGTTTGTCACATGTTTTATGATGCTCTCTTTGTGTTTCAATTGCTATCTTTCGTGTGAGCATCATTAAAATTTCCAATGCCTAGCTAAGGGCGTTAAACAATAGCGCTTGTTGGGAGGCAACCCAATTTTATTTTTGTTCTTTGCTTTTTAGGTTCTGTTTTGCTTTGAATAAATCATCTAGCCTCTGGTTAGATGTGGTTTTGTGTTTAATTAGTGTTTGTGCCAAGTAAGACCTTTGGGATAGCTTACGGTGATAGTTGATTTAATCTTGCTGAAAACAAAACAGAAACTTTGTGCTCAGTCCGAGAATTGTTTACAATCACAGAAGCATGATAAAATCCTGAATTTTTTGCAGTAGATTTATATACAAATGCCCCTGCTTTTCTGATTTTTCAGAATTTTTGGAGTTACAGAAGTATGCGAACTATCCAGATTGCTACAGACCGTTCTGTTTTTCAAAAATTCTGTTTTTCTCGTGTTGTTTGCTTATTTTGATGCATCTATGGCTAGTATCGGGGGGTATGAACCATGGAAAAGTTGAAATACAGTAGATATTACACCAATATAAATAAACAATGAGTTCACAACAGTACCAAAAGTGGTGATTTTGTTTTCTTATACTAACGGAGCTTATGAGCTTTTCTGTTGAGTTTTGTGTTGTGAAGTTTTCAAGTTTTGGATAAGGATTTGATGGACTATGGAATAAGGAGTGGCAAGAGCCTAAGCTTGGGGATGCCCAAGGCACCCCAAGGTAATATTCAAGGAGTCCAAAGAGCCTAAGCTTTGGGATGCCCCGGGAAGGCATCCCCTCTTTCGTCTTCGTCTATCGGTAACTTTACTTGAGGCTATATTCTTATTCACCACATGATATGTGTTTTTCTTGGTGCTTCTTGTATGATTTGAGTCTTTGCTTTTTTGTTTGCCACAATCATCCTTGCTGTACACACCTTTTGAGAGAGACACGCATGAATCATGATTTATTAGAATACTCTATGTGCTTCACTTATATCTTTTGAGCTAGGCAAATTTGCTGTAGTGCTTCACTTATATCTTTTTAGAGCACGGCGGAGGTTTTATTTTATAGAAATTGATGAACTCTCGCACTTCACTTATATTATTTTGAGAGTCTCTAAACAGCATGGTAATTTGCTTTGCTTATAAAATTAGTCCTAATATGATAGGCATCCAAGAGGGGTATAATAAAAACTTTCATATAAAGTGCATTGAATACTATGAGAAGTTTGATTCCTTATGATTGTTTTGAGATATGAAGATGGTGATATTAGAGTCATGCTAGTGAGTAGTTGTGAATTTGAGAAATACTTGTGTTAAAGTTTGTGAGTCCCGTAGCATGCACGTATGGTGAAGCGTTATGTGATGAAGTCGGAGCATGATTTATTTATTGATTGTCTTCCTTATGAGTGGTTGTCTGGGACGAGCGATGGTCTTGTCCTACCAATCTATCCCCCTAGAAGCATGCGCGTAGTACTTTGTGTCGATGACTAATAGATTTTTGCAATAAGTATGTGAGTTCTTTATGACTAATGTTGATTCCATGGATTATACGCACTCTCACCTCTCCGCCATTCCTAGCCTCTCTTGTACCGCGCAACTTTCGCCGGTACCATAAACCCACCGTATACCTTACTCAAAACAGCCACCATACCTACCTATTATGGCATTTCCATATCCATTCCGAGATATATTGCCATGCAACTTTCCACCGTTCCGTTTATTATGACACGCATCATCATTGTCATATTGCTTTGCATGATCATGTAGTTGACATCGTATTTGTGGCAAAGCCACCGTTCATCATTTTTTATACATGTCACTCTTGATTCATTGCACATCCTGGTACACCGCCGGAGGTATTCACATAGAGTCATATCTTGTTCTAGCATCGAGTTGTAATTTTTGAGTTGTAAGTAAATAAAAGTGTGATGATCTTCATTATTAGAGCATTGTCCCATGTGAGGAAAGGATGATGGAGACTATGATTCCCCCACAAGTCGGGATGAGACACCGGACGAAAAATAAAAAATAAATAAATAAGAGGCCAAAAAAATGAAAGAAGGCCCAATAAAAAATGAGAGAAAAGAAAGAAGGGGCAATGCTACTATCCTTTTTACCACACTTGTGCTTCAAAGTAGCACCATGATCTTCATGATAGAGAGGCTCCTATGATATCACTTTCATATACTAGTGGGAATTTTCATTATAGAACTTGGCTTGTATATTCCAATGATGGGCTTCCACAAATTGCCCTAGGTCTTTGTGACCAAGCAAGTTGGATGCACACCCACTTAGTTTTCTTTTTGAGCTTTCATAAACTTATAGCTCTAGTGCATCCGTTGCATGGCAATCCCTACTCACTGACATTGATATCTATTAATGGGCATCTCCATAGCCCGTTGATATGCCTAGTTGATGTGAGACTATCTCCTTCTTTTTGTTTTCTCCACAACCACCTTCTATTCCACCCATACTGCTATGTCCATGGCTCACGCTCATGTATTGCTTGAAAGCTAAAAAAGTTTGAGAACATTAAAAGTATGAAACAATTGCTTGGATTGTCATGGGGGTTGTGCATGATTTAAATATTTTGTGTGATGAAGATGGAGCATAGCCAGGCTATATGATTTTGTAGGGATAAGCTTTCTTTGGCCATGATATTTTGAGAAGACATAATTATTTTGTTAGTATGCTTGAAGTATTATTATTTTTATGTCAATATTAAAATTTTGTTTTGAATCTTACGAATCTGAACATTCATGCCACAATAAATAGAATTACATGGATAAATATGTTAGGTAGCATTCCACATCATAAGTTCTGTTTTTATCATTTACCTACTCAAGGACGAGCAGGAATTAAGCTTGGGGATGCTTGATACATCTCCAACGTATCTATAATTTTTTATTGTTCCATGCTATTATATTATCTGTTTTGGATGTTTCATATGCATCAATATGCTATTTTATATGATTTTTGGGACTAACCTATTAACCTAGAGCCTAGTGCCAGATCGTGTTTTTCCCTTGTTTTAGAGTTTTCGCAGAAAAGGAATACCAAATGGAGTCCAAACGGAATAAAACTTTCGCGACAATTTTTCTTGGACCAGAAGACACCCAGGAGGCTTGGAGTGCAAGTCAGAAGAGCCACGAGGCGGCCACAAGGGTGGAGGGCGCGCCCCCCGACCTTGTGGGCCCCTCGGTGACCCCCTGACCTAGATCTTCCTCCTATATATACTCAAATACACCAAAAACTTCCGGGGGAGCCACGAAACCACTTTTCCACCGCCACAACCTTATGTACCCGTGAGATCCCATCTAGGTGCCTTTTCCGGTGTCCTGTCGGAGGGGGATTCAATCACGGAGGGCTTCTACATCAACACCATTACCTCTCTGATGAAGCATGAGTAGTTTACCACAGACCTACGGGTCCATAGCTAGTAGCTAGATGGCTTCTTCTCTCTCTTTGATTCTCAATACAAAGTTCTCCTTGATGTTCTTGGAGATCTATTTGATGTACTACTCTTTTGCGGTGTGTTTGCCGAGATCCGATGAATTGTGGATTTATGATCAGCTTATCTATGAATATTATTTGAATGTTCTCTGAATTCTTATATGCATGATTTGATATCTTTGCAAGTCTCTTCGAACTATCGATTTGGTTTGGCCACCTAGATTGGTTTTTCTTGCAATGGGAGAAGTGCTTAGCTTTGGGTTCAATCTTGTGGTGTCCTTTCCCAGTGATAGTAGGGGTAGCAAGACACGTATTGTATTGTTGCCATCGAGGATAAAAAGATGGGGTTTTCACCATATTCCTTGAGTTAATAGCTCTACATCATGTCATCTTGCTTAACGCGTTACTCCGTTCTTTATGAACTTAATACTCTAGATGCATGCTGGATAGCGGTTGATGTGTGGAGTAATAGTAATAGATGCAGAATCATTTCGGTCGACTTGACACGGACGTGATGCCTATATTGATGATCATTGCCTTAGATATCGTCATAACTTTGCGCTTTTCTATCAATTGCTCGGAAGTAATTTGTTCACCCACCGTAATAATTTCTATGGCCCCCGGGTCTATTTTACATCATATTAGTTTCCCTTCAACTTGCCAATTTCTGTCACCGCTCCATTATTTTGCAATCTTTTACTTTCTATTCCATAAACCAAAAATACCAAAAATATTACTTTACCGTTTATCCATCTCTATCAGATCTCACTTTGCAAATAATCGCTAAGGGATTGACAACCCCTTTATCACGTTGGGTGCAAGTTGGTGTTTGTTTGTGCAGGTATTCGGTGACTTGAGCGTTATCTTCTACTAGATTGATAAATTGGTTCTCAAAAACTGAGGGAAACACTTACTCTAGTTTGCTGCATCCCCCTTTCCTCTTCAAGGGAAAACCAACGCAAGCTCAAGAGGTAGCATCCACATCGTCATCACCCATGCCAAGTACTCCTACGGAGGCCATGGCGCGGGCTCAGCTGCTACTAAGGTTTCTGCCGGCAGCCTAACAAATGGACGAGTGGCATGCCACCATCCAGAGTCTGCTCGGTTTTGCCGAGGCTGGGGCCTCACAGTGAGCTGGCCCGCCACGACCTCCCCAAGCGACGACGACGGCTCACGCTGCTACTTCGTACGGAAGGGGCACCCCCATGGTACAGTCCCCACCGCGGCAACCAGCGCGAGCGCGGCAGAATCAAGAACCTAATGAAGTCTCGATGGCCTCTTCTGACCCTCGAGCACGTCCAGGCCAACGGCGAGCCCCGGAGGACAGGCGGAGGGGAGACGCGCGCGTCGTTATTGAGCGACACCGTGACGACCACCATCGGCCAATGGGTGTGATGGTCCCAACGTTGACGAGCCTACGCTCGAGGTCGGCAGGTGCCTACCTTTCGAGGTTGGGTGCCCTGCCTTTACTCGTGAGCTGCGGCAAGTCCGTTGGCCGTCCGTTTGCACGTTCAAGCCAGAGATACCTGAGAAGTATGATGGGAGGCTAAACCCGGTAGAGTTTCTGAGCATCTACACCATCGCTGTTCAAGCAACCGGGGGAAGAGATGAGAAGGTATCTGCCAACTACTTCCCTTTGGCAGTCAAGTCCAATGTGAGGTCTTGGTTGATGCACTTGCCGGAGAACTCCATTTCGTCATGGGTTAACCTGTGCCATGAGTTCATTGGCGCCTTCACTAGAGGCCACCAAGAACCAGGGCGGCCCAGCGACTTGCAGCTTCTCCAGCAGAAGGAAGGACAGACTCACCGGAAGTACTTGCAGAGATTCAACAGAGTCCAGAGGAACATCCCGAATATCCATCCAGCAGGTGTGATAGCTGCCTTCCAATCCAATGTGCGCAACCGCAGGATTCATTACAAGATGAACGTATGGTTGCCCAAGACTGTGAAGGTGCTTTACACCTTGGTGGACAAGTGTGCTCGGATGGAGGAGGGAAGGAAACTCCCCGGAGAGGAGGATTGCATCAACATCGACTCAGAGGATGATGACGAATCCACCAGTAAAAACAAGAGCAAGAAGCACATCAAGAGGCGCAAGGATAAGGTAGCGATGACTATCGAAGGATCGGGCACACCTAGTACCAGCAAGAAGACTAGAGCCGAAGCCCCCGGCAAGGAAGCTGCCATATGCGCTGACCGCCGGGAAGCTGCGGCTGCCGAGAAGGCCGGGAAAGGCGATGGGCCGTACTGCAAGATTCATCGGACCAAGGGCCATGATCTTCAAGAGTGTCATCAGGTTGAGCAGCTTGTCAAGAGGCAGAGAGCAGAATATGAGAAGCGTGATAGGGGAAAAGGTCAGAATACGAGGCGGTGAAGCAAATCGCCCCGGCAAACCCTTCTGGAACCAAGGAAAACCCGCCAGGGGTCAAGAGAGGGAAGCTTGCAATGATGAGAGCGATGGAGGGGATGAAGAGGAAACCAGTGAGCAGGAGTTCCAGAAGTCCACTGACGCCCTATGCATTGACGGAGGTGCATCCCTGCACTCCTCTCACCGCCAACTCAAACGGTGGGCACGTGAGGTCAATGTCGTGGATCCAGCGGCAGAGGCTCGGAAGCCACTCAAATGGTCACGCACACCCATCATATTTGATGAAGAGGACCATCCTGACCGTACCACTATGGTAGGATGTTTGCCATTGTTCGTCTCTCCAACAATTCGCAACCTCAAGGTCACAAAGATGTTGGTTGATGGTGGGGCTGGGTTGAATCTGATTTCCCCAAAGTTCATCAGCAAACTTCAGATAGCAGAGGAAGAGATAAAGGTCACGGGCACGTTTCAAGGAGTTAATCCCGGCAGGAGTCATCCTAAGGGAAAGATCACGTTGCCAGTGAGATTTGGGGGAGAACTGAACTATCGGACTGAGAAGATTGTGTTTGATGTGGTCGACCTCCCCCTGCCGTACAATGGGATCCTTGGATGCCCTGCCCTGGTTAAATTCATGGTGGCATCCCACTATGCCTACAACACCTTGAATATGCCTGGGCCGGTGGGAATCATTTCCATCCCATCAGATGAGAAGGACGCAATCATTTGCGTGGATAAGATGTACCGGGACGCAGTAGCGGCAGCGGCAGTGGCAGCAGCAGTTCCCGCCAAGGAGAACAGAGGAAAGAAGAAAGATAGCAGGGATGCTAGCAAGGAATCTGGGAAGCGTACCTCTTCGGAGTGCGATGCGCCTGTTGATGACTTACCGGAGAGTTCCTACAACAAGAGATCCAAGGTTGCTGCACCACAAGTGAAGAAGGTCCCTGCAGGGCTGCCTGGCATTGATGGTACCTTCACTATCAGCACCACCCTTGATGACAAATAGGAAAGCACGCTCGTTGCCTTCCTGCGGGAAAATATCGATGTGTTTGCCTGGCAACCATCTGATATCCCCGGTGTTCCTAGGGAGGAAATCAAGCACCACCTTGCTGTCTGCCCACATGCCCGACCTGTCAAGCAGAAAGTTCGGAGGCAGGCCTTGGAGAGGCAGCAGTTTATTACAGAGGAGATTAAGAAGCTTGAGGCAGCTGCTTTGGTCAGAGGAGTGCTACATCCAACATGGTTAGCAAATCCAGTGATTGTTCGCAAGGCTAACGAGAAATGGAGGCTTTGCATAGATTTCACAGACCTCAACAAGGCTTTCCCGAAGGACCCATTTCCCTTGACGCGCATCGATCAGATTGTGGATTCCACATCAGGCTATGATTTACTCTCCTTTTTGGATGCATATTCTAGAGATCATCAAATGTTCATGTCCAAAGAAGACGAAGAGAAGACCTTGTTCATCACCCCATGTGGTACGTACTGCTTTATCCACATGCCATTCAGATTAAAGAGTGCCGGGTCTACTTTTGCAAGGGCAGTCCAGATTGGTTTTGAGCCACAGCTACACAGAAACATTGAGGGTTATATGGATGATATTGTGGTCAAGACCAAGGATAGAGCAACCCTCATCCAGGACATGGAGGAGACATTTGCTAATCTGCGCAAGATCAACTTGAAGCTCAACCCGGAGAAGTGTGTGTTTGGCGCTCCCTTCGGCAAGCTACTTGGGTTATTTGTATCCCATCGGGGGATCAAAGCCAACCCTGACAAGATCAAAGCTATCGAGCAGATCCAGGCGCCAGTGATAGTCAAGGATGTGAGTTGTCTGACAGGGTGCGTTACCGCGCTAAGCAGATTCATCTCCAAGTCTGCCAAGCGCGCCCTGCCGTTCTTCAAAATCCTGAAGGAGGCAAAGCCCATGAAGTGGACCCCAAAAGCAGATGCGGCTTTACAAGAGTTAAAGGCCAACTTGTCGTCTGTACCCACCTTGGTTGCCCCCAAACCACAAGAGCCGTTGCTGCTATACTTGGCGGCAACCAATCAAGTGGTTAGTGCAGCCTTGGTGGCACAGTGGGAAGTGGAAGAAGTAGAAAGTGAGAAAGGCCCGGCAGAGCCAGATAGGGATCAGGATAGGAATGAGCACGACAGCGAGGTCGACCCCAAGGACACGGCAAAGAAGAAAGTGGTGCAGCGCCCAGTGTACTTCGTCAGTTCCCTGTTACAAGGAGCTAGATCGAGGTACTCTGGTGTGCAAAAATTGATTTTTGGTCTCACCATGGCCTCAAGGAAACTGCGCCACTACTTCCAAGCCCATGAGATCACGGTTGTCACTCGTTTCCCGTTGCAAAGGATACTCCGAAACCCTGAGTCTATAGGCAGGATAGTGGAGTGGGCTTTGGAGTTATCCAGCTTCAACCTGAAGTTTGAGAACACATCAACGGTTCAGAGCAACGCATTGTCAGAGTTTATTGCAGGATGGACGCCAACCCCTGATGAGGAAGTACTGGAAAAAGTTATCCCCGGCAAGGAAGCGCCCCAAGAATGGATCATTTATTTCGATAGTGCCTTTTCCCTACAAGGTGCGGGGGCTGGCATGCTTCTCGTTGTCCCCTCCAGGGAGCACTTGAAGTACGTCGTCCAGATGCACTTTGCCCGGGAAGAGGCGACCAACAATACAGCACAGTATGAAGGGCTCCTTGCCGGGCTCAAGATTGCCGCAGAATTGGGAATCAAGAGGCTGATCATTCGAGGAGATTCACAGCTTGTGGTGAGACAAGTCAACAAGGATTACCAAAGTCCCTTGATGGAGGCATACCTTGAGGAAGTGAGAAGATTGGAGGAGCACTTTGACAGATTGCAAACAGAGCATGTACCCCGTTCAGAAAACAGCATAGCTGATCACCAGTCAAAGTGTGCTGTGCAGAAGCTTCCTGTGGAACCAGGAACTTTTGTTCTCCATCTTACTCAGCCCTCCGTATTCCCAGCAACAATATGGACTCTAGTAAGCCTCTCCCGGTAGAGCCTCCCGGGGCTCCTGGTAGGGACCCTGCGGGAAACAACTCCTCATCACTTATGGTCCCAGCGAACGAGGAACGTGCCCCCACAATTGAGGAGGTACCGCTAGTCCTTGTTACCGAGCCCCAGCTCCAACTTGGGCAAGGCACATAGTCCATTTCCTCCAGACTGGAGAACTTCCCGATGACGAAGATGAAGCTGAAATAGTAGCCCGGAGGGCCAATATGTATCAGTTTGTCTATGACACTCTATACAGAAGGAGGCCCAACAGTGCGAAATTGAAGTGCATCTGCCGGGAAGAAGGAAAGGAACTGCTGGCTGAGATACACAAAGGCATGTGCGGCTCCCACATTGGATCAAGGGCATTAGTTGGGAAAGCATTCCGGCAAGGATTCTATTGGCCCACAGCCCTCCAAGATGTGGTTGAGCTAGTCACCAAATGTGAAGCCTGCCAGTTCCATTCCAAAAACATCCACCTGCCTGCACAAGCTCTTCAGACAATCCCTTTGTCATGGCCGTTTTCGGTCTGGGGGCTCGATATCCTCGGCCCTTTTCCCCGAGCTGCCGGGGGCTTTGAATTCTTGCTCGTTGCTATTGACAAGTTTACAAAGTGGCCGGAAGTAGCTGCCATGAGAAAGATGACTACTTAGTCAGCTATCAAGTTCTTGAAAGAGTTGGTGTGCCGTTTTGGAGTCCCGGCAAGGATCATTACCAACAACGACACCTAGTTCACGAGTCTCGCCTTCATGCAATATGTTCATGCCCTCAGAAGCAAGATCTCATTTACCTCTGTCGCACATCCCAGAAGCAATGGGTAAGCTGAGAGGGCGAACACTGGAGTGCTGCAAGGACTCAAGACAAGAACCTTTGATACGCTACTGAAGCACGACATGCGGTGGATCGATGAGCTGCCGGTAGTTCTCTGGTCCCTCGGAACGACACCAAATCGAGCTACCGGGTAGAGTCCCTGCTCCCTAGTCTATGGGGCAGAACCAGTTATCCCCACAGAACTCATTTACGGTTCAACTTGAGTGATTGCCTACGATGAAGTAGTGCAAGATCAGCACCGGCGTGATAACGCTGTGCTACTCGAGGAGAACCATCTCCGGGCTACTACGCGCGCTGCACGCTATCAGCAAGCCCTGCGTCGCTATCACAACCGCAGGGTTCATGCCCAGTGTTTTGAGAAAGGCAACCTTGTCCTTAGGCGCGTTCAGTCCGCCAAGCATACAAACAAGTTGACGCCGAAGTGGGAAGGCCCTTACCGGGTAGTTCGAGTCACCAGACCTGGTGCAGTCCGTATGGAGACCAGAGATGGAATTCAATTGCAAAACTCATGGAATATTGAGCATGTCTGTTAGTTCTACCCGTAAGGCGCGGCTGTCGGGCCCTGCCCGGCAGCCACCCTTTTGTACAGGCCTTGCCTCAGTTGCATGTAACCCCTTGTACAAAGCTAGGCGCAGACCCTGAGCAACAGAGAAATAAATGAAGTGATGGGGGCCCCCGACAAGTTGCATGCATGCATAAGCATTTCAAGAGCATTGCATAAGCATTTCATGAGCATTGCATATGCATATAGATAAGGTCGCATCTTGCATCATTCCCATCTGCATAAGACTGCAGGTTCCTGCCGTGAGCTTAGCCTCTACAAGGAGCTGGAAAGATGGACCAATGCTGCGATCTCCGGCAAGCCAAACAGATAACTTATACCTCTTGTCCATAAGTGTTCTGTAAGGTGAAACTTGTGCATGAGAAAACCTCGCCGCTCTTTGAAACTTAGGTGCTCCCATCCCTGGACTCGAACGTTGCTTCGGCCAGGATGGTCGCAGTGGCCTTTGGTGAAAAGAGATCGACAGGGGGCTGGTCCCTTTATTTATGCCTGGTAGGCTCAGTTCTTCGGCAATAAAATAAAAGGGTACCGGCAGGATAGCCTACCGGGGGAAACTCGTTTATTTAAAGTAAAGAGGCATTCCACCTCTGCATGGACATATACAAGCACGAGTTCCCCGCAAGGTTCATCTTTTTCATTAATATGCAAATCATACAAGTACAAACCTTACAGAACACAGACATGGACTCGAGAGATACATTATTTGAACTAAAATTTGGCAAGTGCCGACAGATTTAAGATTGAAAAAAGATAAGTGCCCCGTGATGCCCTTTCTTGTCCCTCTCCTCCTAGGCACGGCAGTAAAAGGCGAAGGGGGCAAAAGGAGCGCCTGAGAAGAAGCCCAGCCTGACCCTGTCGGGCTCTAGGAGAGGTAGCCTGGCGGGGACAGGAGGACATCGGCGAACGCATCAATGGAGAGCATGGCGGAGGCGACCCATCGACCGCCACCACCAGGGCCAGCAGGACACGGCAAGGCTAACGGAGCTGTAGCCCGAGAGGAAGCCTGCCAGGGTCCAGCTGGAAGGCTGTTGGAGGAAGCCGGGAGGCACCATTCTCACCTCTGCATCCAACTCCCCGGCAAATATCCTTGCCAGGAAGGAGATGCAGGTGCAGATGATGGTGGTGCCACCTAATGAAGATGGTGCGGGCGACACTCAGCCGAAGTCAGAGTTGTCGCCCTCCCGCCCGCTGCCGTCGTCATCACCGTCACTGTCCTCCTCATCACTCTCGCTCGAGGAGGAGCTTTCTTCGTCGGTAGAGCTCTCCGCGCAGCACCCTAAGCGAGCTCTTGAGCGCCCAAAAATCTTGACGGAGAGTAGGCCGCTCTCCATTAATTTGAACGGGAGAACGTGCCCCTCTGACAAGCTATGGGCTCGAGCAAAGGTCTTCCAGCCACGACGAAGATACATAACATGAGGAGTAGGGAAGTCGACATCAACCCACATGCCGCCATTCCCACAGCCCCTCATGTGCAACCTTAGGACGCGTGGCTGTTCAAGCTCCATTTCCCGTGCGAATGGAGTAGGGAGACGAAGGTGGCCGCACGGAGGTTTGTACAGCCTGGTGATGAACTCTCGAGGTTGATCTCTAACGTGGCCTTCCATCAGAGGAGGAGCCGCCGGTGGAGGCACGGCCAAAGTGTCGCCCCGTCCTCCTCTTCCTCGAGCGCCACGGCGACCACAACCTCACCCTCTCCCTCCTCATCTCACAGCGGATTCCGCCACCGCGTGATCAGGAGGGGGAGGGATGCGCTGTTGAGCAGAAACTCTCATCGCAACCGCTGGGGTACCACCGCGCCCTCGTCCCCTCACCATAGCAAGCAAAGGGAAGATTGAGGAGAGGAAGGAAAAGGTGTGTCGGAACAAGCGCACCATTCCTGCTCCCTTTTATAAGGGGGCGAGGAAAGGGGCTGCCTTATCCCACAGGAAACGGCCGACCCGCTCCCCCAATACGGCCTCCCTGTGCCTTCGATAGCTCTGGGAATCAAGGGCGATCCTCTGCTCCAACCGTCGACGCCTGGATTTCTACCATGGCACTCGTCCCTGCGCTCTCCGCATCCACCACCTACCCATCCCAATGCGTGAGGTACACATGGCAAGTGTGCATAAAGTGGGGAGCAAGTGGGGTGGCGGTTTCTGCCCCGTGATTGTGGGGCATGGGCAATCCATGGGCCATGATATGGGTTTTCTTCGTAACGTTGCGCACGACGCGCCGAAAAACCACAAATTGGCCCGGGCTCATGATTAATGAAGAAGCAAAGAAGACCTCAAGAGGCTAGCCTCTTCCACACCCCGGCCTGTGCACTTATTAGGGCCTACCCCGACGACGCTTGGCAGCATGTTCGGGGCAGGCCCTAGGGCTTCTGTCGGTGCAATAAACCCTGGGTCCATTGCCCAAACTGTGCACAGGCACGGGAGCAAGATTACAGCGCCTAGATCAGGCCGAAGTGTAAGAGATCAAGATCTTCAAAGGACCAACATGCAGATCAAGAGGACCAAGACCAAGCCAAAGAAGTAAGAAACCACCAGGAGAAAAGCCTCCCTTGCCGGGCAGGCGAGCCTAGTGAGGACGGGGTCACCCCCGAAAGAAAACCTCCAAGATGCCCCAGCAAGGCCTACCGGGATTCGCGGAGGCGGAGCCACCTCACCAAGACACCTCACCAGGACGCAAGTCGTCGATCAATGCGGTGCCAAGCCGCAAAGTGACTAAGTGGCAGCCATTTGCCAGATGGCAGCCTCTTTCTACAGGAAATACCTACAGACGACACCTGTCCTGCGACGTGTCGAGCGAGCAGGCGCGAAGCTGGCAAAACAGCCCGGCAAGGCTTACCGGACAAGCGACGCATTTAATGCGCTCTGTCAGCCTGCAGAGTTACGTATGATAGCACTGTTTGCTATCTTATCAGTGCATAATGACTAATTTGCCACTGTGGTGACCCCTTAGTCTATAAAAGGAGGCCTGAGTCATCCTTAGAAAGGGATGGACCCTGTGTTGGTGAATCCACCCCCTCACATTTCATAGGCATGTAGCCGTTTCGCCCTGAGGCAACCCTGTCGGGCAAACGGGTTGCGGCCTCTGCCATTTTTCCACCATCAATCCACCAAAGCAGGAGTAGGGTTTTACGCCTCACGGCTGCCGGAACCTGGGTAAAACTGCTAGTGTGATCTCTGTCATGATGCCCCATGCTCTTCTACTCTTTGTGCAACATGCCATCCCCCGCGGAACCAGCAAGGGACCTCTGGTCCCATAGGTGGTCGTGGTTTCCCACGACAGTCACTGATGAATCACTAACCAAACTATACTAAGCATATATGATATCAGGTAAAGTAACAATAACAGGTTCAAAAGCAGGCTATGCATCAGAATAGGAGCTATCGAACAATAGTAGAAAATTCTAATGCAAGCACGAGAGAGAAAGAATGGGCGATATAGGAACGATCAAGGGGGTTTAACTTGCCTAGATGCTCTGCAAAAAGGGGCTGGTCATCATGACTTTAGTCGTACTCGGGAGCAGCGTTGGTCTCGTGGTGTATCGAAGAGAAGAGGGGGGAAGAAACAATAAATATAAAGCAAACAAATGCATCACCATGCATGACATGGAAATATGTTGTGCTAGGGGTGACCTAATGCAGTGCTACGCATTACAGATGGAGCGGGAAAATATTTGTGGATATTTCCTCGGATTTAGGTAGTTATCAGACAAACAATTCGGAGGGGAAGGTTCCATGTTTCTTGTGTTGGGGGCATATGGCAGGTATGTGGATGGCATACTCGGATTCGTTTTATTTTTTTGATCATTTTTTATATATAAATTAGTTTCATCCGAGGTATGTGGATGGCATACTTGGACTCGCGGGGAAGCTAGCTAGGCAGCGCGCGCGAGGAGGAAAGAGGAGGGAAATGGGACGGCGCTCACATCGGTTCGGTTAGAGGGGGCAGCGGGCTCGGGGACGGTGTGACGATGATGGATTTGAGAACGATGACCGATGTCCGTGGCGGAGAAACCGGTCGATGTCGTTGATGTGGGGCAATCCCGGTCGAACGGGTGCGCGGGATCGATGAGGACGAGCTCCACGGAGCTCTAGGACACGCTCCGGGGACGTGGGGATGGTGGTGGCCGCAGCTACTCTGGCGGCGCGGCCTTGGGAGCGCTCGGGTGACCTCGCGAACGGGATGGAGAGAGAGAGAGAGAGAGAGAGAGAGAGAGAGAGAGAGAGAGAGAGAGAGAGAGGAGGCGCTAGGGTTTAGGGGGTCACGGGGGTCCTTATCCATCACCATGGTGGTGGATGGTCGACACGAGCGAGATCCGCACGTGGACGGCGTGCGCCCGCTCGACCAGTGCCATGGCCTCTGTCCTGGCAGGAGGTGGACGAAAGGCCGGTGGTGCTGGGCTGGGCCGCACTGTGGCAACTCAAAGCTCAGTGCAACAAAAGGCCTTAGGCATTTTTTTTTCTTTTCTGTTTTTAGTTTTAGCCTCTTTTTTGCATCTACTTTTAGCATCAAGTGACTTTTGTTAAATGTGGAACTTTGCCACTTAAATACTATGCAATATTTTACACTGCCACAAAAAGTTTGAGGTCACGATAATTTCATTTGAATTTTGTATTAAATAGAAAGGGATTAAATGAGTTGTTTTGGGTACTGTTTTAGCTTCTAGATTCCAAATGAGCAAACAAGTTGTTTGGTTTTCTATAACTAATATTTGTTATGGAATATTTGCTAAAAGGTGAACTATTTTCCAACAATGTTTGTGAATTTATATTCTCACTTTAAATTTGAATTTTTAATTTGACTTGGATTTTTATCAAGGGACAATTTGGCTTAGTAGATCTTGATGACATGGCACCATTAGTGTGAGGTTACTGTAGCATGATGATGTCTACTATGCAACTTGTTCTTGTAGACTTGTGTTGGGCCTCCAAGCGTAGAGTTTTGTAGGACAGTAGCAATTTTCCCTCAAGTGGATGACCTAAGGTTTATCAATCGGTGGGAGGCGTAGGATGAAGATGGTCTTTCTCAAACAACCCTGCAACCAAATAAGAAAAAGTCTCTTGTGTCCCCAACACACCAAATACAATGGTAATTTGTATAGGTGCACTAGTTCGGCGAAGAGATGGTGATACAAGTGTAATATGGATAGTAGATATTGATTTTTGTAATAAGAACTATAAAAAAACAGCAAGGTAGCAAGTAACAAAAGTGAGAACAAACGGTATTGCAATGCTTGAAAATGAGGCCTAGGGTCCGTACTTACGCTAGTGCAATCTCTCAAAAATGCTAATATAATTGGATCATATAACCATCCCTCAACGTGCGATGAAGAATCACTCCATAGTTCCTACCTAGCAGAGAACATAAGAAGAAATCGTTTGTAGGGTACGAAACCACCTCGAAGCTATTCTTTCCGATCGATCTATCCAAGAGTTTGTACTAAAATAACACCAAATAATTTCAGTTTCATAATACTCAATCCAACACAAAAAACCTTAAAGAGTTCCCCAAGATTTCTACCGGAGAAACAAAGACAAGAATGTGCATCAATCCCTATGCGTAGATTACCCCAATGTCACCTCGGGAATCCGAGAGCTGAGTGCCAAAACATATATCAAGTGAATCAAAATAATACCCCATTGTCACCACAAGTATTAATATGCAAGACATATATCAAGTGCTCTCAAATCCATAATAGCATTCAATTCGATAAAACGAAATCTCAAAGGGAAAACTCAATTCATCACAACAAGATAGAGAGGGGGAAACACCATATGATCCGACTATAGTAACAAAGCCTGTGATACATCAAGATCGTGACATCTCAAGAACACGAGAGAGAGAGATTAAACACATAGCTACTGGTACAAACCCTTAGCCCCAAGGGTGGACTAATCCCTCCTCATCGTGGTGGCCGCCGGGATGATGAAGATGGCCACCGGTGATGATTCCCCCCTCCGACAGGGTGGCGGAACGGGGTCTAGATTGGTTTCTCGTGGCTACAAAGCCTTGCGGTGGCGGAACTTATGATCTAGGGTAACCCCGAGGGTTTTTGGAATATTTGGTGATTTATAGGGCAAAGAGGGGGTCTGGGAGGCCACCGAGGTGGGCACAACCCACCTGGGCGCGCCTGGGCCCCCAGGCGTGCCCTGGTGGGTTGTGCCCCCCATAGGGCACCCCCAGGTTCTTCTCTGGCCCACTGGATGTCTTCTGGTCCATAAAAAATAACAAAAAGTTTCACGGTGTTTGGACTCCGTTTGATATCGACTTCCTGCGATGTAAAAAACAAGCAAAATACAGCAAGTGGCACTGGGCACTGGGTCAATAGGTTAGTCCCAAAAAATGATATAAAGTTGATATAAAATGATTGTAAAACATCCAAGAATGATAATATAATAGCATGAATACTTCATAAATTGTAGATACGTTGGAGACGTATCAGCATCCCCAAGCTTAATTCCTACTCGTCCTCGAGTAGGTAAATGATAAAAGAAATAATTTATGAAGTGTGAATGCTAGCAAAGTGCAAAATTTTGATCAATGATAATTTCAATCACTTTTCCTAGCATCATAACAACAATTCTTTCTTATAAAATTTCTGATGTTCAAGTAGCAACCAATTCACATGTTAAGGTTCAAACAATGAATTCTCTTGAAACTCAACAACCAATGTTCTCAGTCACCAAACAATTGCAATTCAACTTATTCAACAGAGTCTAAGTAAGAGTTCCACATACACATGAGCAAAACATTTCAACTGGACACATAGAAAGATAGGGGCTTATAATTTCTCCTCCCAACGTATTCACCTCAAGGGTGATGTCAACAATAATAACTCATGCTACCCATATCCAACTGCATATATGTGCCTAGATCTTTCCTAACCACATGATGCTTGCCAAAAGAGAAAAATAAAAAGGAATAGAGAGAAAAACTTTGACTCTTGCATGAAAGTAAATACATAAAAGTAAAAGGTAGGCCCTTCGTAGAGGGAAGCAGAGGTTGCCATGCGCTTTTTGTTTGTATGCTCAATCCATTAGTGCAAAAGAACATCATGTTATATTGTCCCTTATGATAGCAACCTTTATTATGCAGTCTGTCGCTTTTATTTTTTGCCATCACAAGTTCGTACAACGCTCAATTTTCTCTTACACTAAATAATCTAACACTTTTAGAAGCAATTTTTATTGCCTTATTGCACCGATGACAACTTACTTGAAGGATCTTACTCAATCCTTAGGTAGGTATGGTGGACACTTGAAAATAAGATTTGGGTTTAAAGGTTTTTGGATGCACAAGTAGTATCTCTACTTGGTGCGGAATTTTTGGCTAGCAAAGATGGGGGGCAAGCACCACATGTTGAAGGATCTATGAAAATATAACTTCTATGTGAATATGAACAAACATAAATCATTACATTGTCTTCCTTGTCCAACGTCAACAATTTTGGCATATAATATTTTGATGGGGGCTCACAATCACAAGGGATTTCCAAGATAGTGTATTTGCGTGTGAAAGTTCTCTTCCTTATAGTAATCATTCATGAATTGCTTGTATGACCAAAATTGCGATTGTCAAGCTTCAAAAGATTTCACTTTCTAAACCCAATGTGAAGCTACCACTGGGCATGATATAATTTCAAATTCATGACATTCAATTTATTCAACAATTTACTCATAGGATATAAGTGAAGCACAAGAGTAAATGACAAGCTACTCCAAAAAGATATAAGTGAAGATCAAGTGAGTAGTTAAGTAAATAGATAGCTATGTGAGGACTCTCTCGTATTTAAAACTTTCAGATCTAAGTTTTTTATTAAAACAGCAAGCAAAATGAAAATAAAATGACATTCCAAGTATAGCACAACTCATGTGAAGAAGCTAAAACTTAGGCTCAACCGATACTAACCGATAATTGTTGATGAAGAAAGGTGGGATGCCTACCGGGGCATCCCCAAGCTTAGATGCTTGAGACTACTTGAAATATTATCTTGGGATGCCTTGGGCATCCCCAAGCTTGAGCTTTTGTGTCTCCTTAATTCCTTTTATATCACGGTTTCCCTAAATCTTAAAAACTTCATCCACACAAAACTCAACAAGAACTCGTGAGATAAGTTAGTATAAACCAATGCAAAAACCTTATCATTCTGTACTGTAGTAAATCAGTAAAATTATTATTCAACATTGCATACTAAATTCATCTGCATATTTAATACTCCTATCCTCAAATAGATTCATTAAACAAGCAAACATATGCAAACAATGCATACATAACAGCAATCTGCCAAAAGAGTATAGTCTGTAAAGAATGCAAGAGTATCAATACTTATTTAACTCCAAAAATTATGAAAATTTACCACACTGTAGAAAATTTATCAAAGCTTACTTTTCAAAAAGTTTCAACATTTTATCACATTCTGACTTTTCTTGGGAATTTTTGCAACAACAGTAAACTTTCTGTTTTGAAACAGCAACATGTATACTTGCAAAATAAGCATGGTGAAGGTTATCCTTGACATTTTTATTGAAGTAAAAGATGCAAAACATTATTATAGATAGCATCAAGAAAATCCTAACAAAATAAAATGATGCTCCAAGTAAAACGCATACCATGTGACGAATGAAAACATAGCTCCAAGTGAGGTTACCGATAATGTTGGAGACAAAAGAGGGGATGCCTTCCGGGTCATCCCCAAGCTTAGTTGCTTGGATCTTCCTTGAATATTACCTTGGGGTTTCCTTGGGCATCCCCAAGCTTAGGGTCTTGTCACTCCTTATTCTGCTCATATCGATATCTCACCCAAAACTTGAAAACTTCAATCACTCAAAACTTAACGGAATTTTCGTGAGATGGGTTAGTATGATAAAGAGCAAACCATTTCACTTTGGTATTGTCAAAGGCAAGATTCATAATTGTTTCCACACAATGCCTACTGTAGCATATCATTTCCACAATTTATATTGAGCAATATAAGCCATAGAAACTAGAAAACAAGCAAACTATGCATCGAAAACAGGATCTGTCAAAAACAGAACAGTCTGTAATGATCTGCATAATAACCATACTTATGCTACTCTGAAAATTCTGAGAAATTTGGAAAACGTAGATAATCTGCATATCAATCATGTGTAAAAATTTCAGAATTTTTTCACGTTCCAGTGAATTTAAACAATTCTGTTTATAGAAGAAAAAGTTTCTGTTTTTGCACAGATTCAAGTCAACTATTATCCACACTATCCCAAAGGCTTTGCTTGGCACTTTATTGAAACAAAAGCAATAGAACATGATTACTACAGTAGCATAATCATGTTAACACACAAAAACAGTAGGTAAAAGTGTTGGGTTGTCTCCCAACAAGCGCTTTTCTTTAATTCCTTTTAGCTAGGCGTGATGATTTCAATGATGCTCGCATAAAAGATAAGAATTGAAACATAAAGAGAGCATCATGAATCATAAGTTCCTCTCTCATAATAATTTTCAGTAGCATCATGAATAGATTCATCAATATAACCATCACATAAATCATTCTTTTCATGATCCACAAGCATAGAAATTTTATTACTCTCCACATAAGAAAATTTCTTCTCATTCACAATGGTGGGAGTATCATATGAAAATTGTTTCCACATTAAAAGAGTAATGTTCAGAACAAGGGTAATCATAACTTTGACAATTTTTATAAATATAATCATCACTACTTTTTATAACATAAGTATCATCACAATAATCATTATAAGTAGCAACTTTGTTCTCATCATAGATAGGAGGCATGCAATCATCATAGCAAATTTGATCATTCAAAGTATGAGGACTAAAAAGATCATCTTCATTAAGCATATCATACCCAAGCTTGGGCCAAACATTAATTGCAGCAAATAAATTCTCAAACATTTCATTGTCATCTAACATAGCATCCCCAAGCTTGTGACTTGGCATATCACAAGCATAATCACTCTCATCATTAATAGTATGAATAGCACCAACGGTATAACAATTGCTATCATCATAATTTCCCAAGTTGGTGCCAAAAAGATTTCCAATATTATAAGAAGTATCATTATCTTCCCAATCATAATCATCACAACAAGCAATAGGCATAACAAAATCATCATCAAGTGCATCGTCTTCCACAATTATTTTTGATTCATTTTCATGAGCCACAACAATAATAGGAGCAACATTATTTGGGAGAGATACCTTTTTACCTCTATTATTTCTTCTTTTCTTTTTCTTCTTTACCACCTCACGTAAGGGTTTAATTATTTTTTTCAAGCTTCTTATTGATGAGATTGGTTGAATAGGGAGCTCCTCCTCGTCACCTATTTCATCATGAGAGACAATAGGAGGGAAAGTGGAAATCTTTACCCTTTCATTAGTATTCCTTTTATATTCTATTGGTTTTCCCATCTTTCTATAGTTGGCAATATAAGCATTCTCATTGCAATTTACAGTGCAAAACATATAGATATTTTCTAGATTAGTTTCAATGTCGTCCGTGAGAATGAATATTTCAAACCAACTATTTTTATGTGTAAATTCTTCACTCCCCAAAAATAAAAGAGCTCATTATGAAGTTCAAGGGTGATAATGTTATTGCAATATTTGGCCATGATTTGATCATGAAAAAGTTTGCATTGGAAATTAAGATGACAATCCTTATTGCAAAGATCACAAGTAATAGGACAAAGAGAACATAATTTTGTAGCAAATTCATCTATCACTTTGAGCAAATAATTGGTTCTATCATGTTTATGCTTATTACAAAATTTATCTTCCCTATAAGGCACGTCTTCACAAACTTTATGCACTCCATAGAAATTGACATGCTTATAAGAAACATTTTGGTCATGACTTGTGCAATCATCATTAGCAATTTGGATATTCAAAGAATTCATACTAAAAACATTGCAATCATGCTCATCATTCAAATATTTTGTGCCCAACATTTTATTGACTTCTTCTAACAATTGAGCACAATTTTCTGATCCATCATTTTCAAGAAAGATATTATAAAGATGATCAATAATATGATGCAACCTCAATTCCATTTTGTATGTAGTTTTCTTTTATAAACCAAACTAGTGATAAAACAAGAAACTAAATAATTTGATTGCAAGATCTAAAGATATACCTTCAAGTACTCACCTCCCCGGCAATGGCACCAGAAAAGAGTTTGATGTCTACTATGCAATTTGTTCTTGTAGACTTGTGTTGGGCCTCCAAGCGTAGAGTTTTGTAGGACAGTAACAATTTTCCCTCAAGTGGATGACCTAAGGTTTATAAATCCGTGGGAGCAGCCCTGCAACCAAATAATAAAAAGTATCTTGTGTCCCCAACAAACCAAATACAATGGTAATTTGTATAGGTGCACTAGTTCAGCGAAGAGATGGTGATACAAGTGTAATATGGATAGTAGATATTGATTTTTGTAATAAGAACAATAAATAAACAGCAAGGTAGCAAGTAACAAAAGTGAGCACAAACGATATTGCAATGCTTGAAAATGAGGCCTAGGGTCTGTACTTTCGCTAGTGCAAGCTCTCAACAATGCTAATATAATTGGATCATATAACCATCCCTCAACGTGCGATGAAGAATCACTCCAAAGTTCCTATCTAGCGAAGAACATAAGAATAAATTGTTTGTAGGGTACGAAACTGTCGGCGTCCTGGGAACGGGGGTACCCAGACTTGCCTGCCTACGGCCCATGGCATGGCTCCACCAACGGCCTGGTATGGCCCATCTTCAGCAGCAACCACTCAAGACCCTCACGAGGGGTCAAGCCTCGAGAGGCAGACGACACCAAGACCTCCTCAGGGGCAGCCTCACTAGGCTGGCTCCCGAGGAGCGGAGATATCTATGCAAGGGGCACCTCGCGATGCTCATGTGACGTGAGCCATGACGACCAAGGCCAGGCGGGCGCCAGCGGGCGCAGTGTACCAGTTTCCTCTTTGGTGCTAAAGAGGCAGGCGCAGGCGAGGAGTCCCGAGGCATCAGGCAAATGTTTGCATATCGATGCAACAAGACCAAGACCAGCAGGACGGCAGGACGGAGGTCACCACGGAGCCCACAGCTGCGTCACCACCAGAGCCTTTGGCAGGCGAATACCACCTTTTGTCAGGATAGCTTGTACTAGTTGTCCCCCTTCAAAATTGGCCGTTGTGGGATCCCTTCCCGCCTTGATTTGGGAAGAGGACCCGGTCCTCTATAAATAGGACTAGCCACCACCATAGGACAGAGGACGGATCATTCACACCAGCCTCACACTCACCAGCTCACCGAGCTCAAGAACACCTCTCCTCAGGAGGCTATTCATACGTTGTACTTGTTCATCCTCAGCCTACAAGGCAATCCACCACCACCACACTGGAGTAGGGTATTACACCACAACGGTAGCCCGAACCAGTATAAACCCTTGTGTCTCGTGTTCTTTGGGTTCGTCGAGCTAGGCCGAGAGATCGTTGTGCGAGCGAACCAGGGAGAGAGAATTCTTCGTGCGCACCCCAGAGTTTGAACCTCAAAGGTTTACCGGAACCTAGAATCTGACATTTGGCGTGCCAGGTAGGGGTGCGCTGAAGCCTTTCTTCCATCGATCGATGCACCACTGCTCCGCCGCATCCATGGCTGACGCTCGCCGAGCCCATGCTGAGCGCCGGGCTGCCCTTGCACTACAAAAAAAAGACACTTCCATGATGATACGTGTTTGTCACAGTAGGCCACGTTTTCTGTCATGCATGTACATCCATGACGATTTTATGACATAATCAAGATAGTCATACCTGTGCTGTCATAGAAGTGTTCCATGACATTACCAAAATTATCATCACGGAAGTGTCCACTTCCATGACGATAAATCGCGCGTCATAGAAGTGCTTTCGTCAAGGGTGACCGACACGTGGCATCCGCCGTAACGGGTCGCCGTTAAGCTATCGGGTCCAGTTTTGGATCCGATAACCAATTAACAGCCTGGACCAATGAGGATTTTCCACGTGTAAAATTCTCATTGGCCGGAGAAAACACATGTTGGCTCACCGTTGGGACAGATGTCATCCATTCATTGGACATGAGGCGCCTATGATACGTCGACACATGGCATGGCCCAACAGAGGCCCATTCCGGTGAAAAGGCCGGCCTGTTTGACTTGGTCAAACGGTAATGGGCCGTCCCAAGGAAAGCCTGTTAACGGCCTGTTCGTATATCACTGGTACGCGTCGGTGCTAAACAAACGGTTTTTAACCCCTTTCCGCGACGGTATTTGGAACCGTCGCCAAGTGTGTGGGCGATAGGGGGGTCCTTCCCACACGACCCAGAAACCGTCGGGGATATGCCCTCCTGACACACACGCTCGGCAAAATGAGGTCGTGTGCGACCGGCGAGCGCTCAAATACAAAAATACGTACAGTAGAGCTAAAAAAAATTATACGGCGAAATTGTTTCCGGTCGCAAGTACATCCCACACAGTCAGTCCCCGCTAAACTTTTCCATTCGTATGTGCATCCCACACAGTCGCTCCAAGGAAAACGTTTCCATTCATAGGTACATCACACACAATTTTTCCCGTTAAATCGTTTGTGATAGCGTTGCCATTGCACACGATATTAATAATTTTATCGTTTGCATTATTGAATGCATCACACACGGTGCGTAGAAGAAACTGTGTGGCAAAGGCTATCCATCACACACACTTTTTATGTGGTAAACGTTTGCGCAAGGTGGCCTAACGCAAACAGTTTTCAAGAGAAAGTCGTGTGTGCAGTGGAGATTGATCGCACATGTAGTGGATCCTAGAAACATTTCTGATCTCCACGTATATCGCTGACATTTCGCTTTAGCAAACCGTGTGCAGTGTAATCCCTAATTTAAAAATCACATGTTTTGAATTTGAAAGTAGGCAATCACTTATTTCATATCCAACCATGTTTATTACAAATATAGGTTCAACCACGAATTCATAATTCGATGCACAGGTACATATACTGAAGAACTACAGAAGCACCAAGTAAAGAATGATGAACCACAATTGTACTAAAGACTATAAAGAGAGAGGCGGAAGACATTCTGGTTGCTGGAGAAGGTGAAGCGGAATGCCCATATTGTGCCCTCCTCCATGCGTAATGCGTGCATGACTCTAGGCCAACCCCTTGTGATGGCTGCCCGTCCATCCTTCACTGTCTTCATTAGGACTTCTCGATGCTCATTGTAGTCTGGATGAAATACTGTAACCTTCATTACGTGTCCACCAATCATGTACTTTGCGAGGTAATCTTGAGTGAACTGCTTCGGGAACCACTGGGAATGAAAAAGATTCAGACATTGTTGTCTAACAATTCATTATGGGCAGTAAAAAGAGAAGGCTGCAGAGTTTGTAGTTACCATCCTACAGCTCACTGTTGTGTTGGATAGAGCATAAACTAATAATTTGCTTGCCACCATTCGTATCTTTTTGCTAATAATCCTTATCAGTTTCCTCACTTGATGCTTGTTCATCAATATCTCATTGCCCCATATGCAAAAAGGGTCGATGCGTGGATCCTTGCCAAGGGCATATGTACCTACAAGCAACAAGTCAATATTAGAAGCTAACTAGTGTCCAGGCCTGGATCTATATGCACTACATTATGGAACGACGGGGGGAGTACAAGCTAAGGGATGAAGCTAACCTCGGCGGAAAATGGTGGCCACTCCCGTTGTTGTCCTGCATAAGTAGTGGAAAGGCATGATAAGTACAGCAATCTTAACATCAAACAAATATAGCAAAGGTAAACAACATCATCTCCAAATGATAGCTTGAATGTGTTGGTTTTAGCATGCTGTTAAAGCAGATATAAGATGGAAGGCAATGTTACCGACAACAGGCTTAACAGCCATCAAATATAGCAATTCAAACTGGTATTGTTGAAAATGAATAGAACATAGGTAATGCTTAAACATCACACTGGATAAATGTGTAAAACTGAAATAAAGGGCATGTGTTAACTACACCAGGAATAACTGGAACCAAATATAGCGGTTCAAACTGGTATTGATGTAGTCGAGCGGCATAGTTCTGACTTGCACATAATGAACAACACATTGTGAATGACTAAAATAAACAAGGCATAAATGACCAGTATAACAACCAAATATAGCCATTGAAAACTGGACAGAGTCTCACTGCAACCAACCTAACAAGCAAATACAGATAAACTGGACAAATGCTCACTGCAACCAACCTAACAACCAGATAAAGATAAACAAGGCATCTGCTTGATAACTGGACAAATGCTAAAAAAAGCAACCTAACAACCAAATACAGATAAACAAGGCATCTGCTTGATAACTGGACAAATGCTAAAAAAACAACCTAACAACCAAATACAGATAAACAAGGTATCTGCTTGATAACTGGACAAATACTCACTGTAACAAAACTAAGAACCAAATACAGATAAACAAGGCATCTACTCACTATAAACAACAAAATATAGCCATTCGTGAAACTGAAGTGGACAATTCATACTTAAACATCACATAGACCTATTGAACAATACATTTTTGCATAACTGAAATAATTAAACATGGCACAATTAAAGCACCGCACGGCAAATGCTACAACAACAAAGGGTACGGGTTGGCAAGCTAGAAAAGGTAAGATTTGCTGATAGAATGTTGCCTCACATTTCATGGACGAGATCCTTCCAGTTGGAAGAGCACAGACCCATGGTGCACTCTCTGATGTCACAGATGGGCTGTTTCACCTTGGAAGAACCTTCGTGGGTGCCCTCCTCGTGGTCGTGGTCGTGGTCAATGAGATCTAACTTGGCAATTGAGGATCCCAAGCTGCCGCCGTAGAATGTGTCCTTCAGAAGTGACAAAATGGGCTCGATGGCATATAAAGCTCACAAATCCTTGACCGCTTGCCAGAGGAGATTAGTGGCAGGGCCGTCGAAGAGATCAACGGCGGTTGAAACAGAGGGGTTGGGCATGGACCACTTAACCTATGACATGGCCTGCGTGAAGCCGTCGGTGTGGACGAGCTTGATGTCATAGCCAGCTTTCCCGAGATACAGTAATACACTAGCCCGCTGACATGAAGCCTTCAGCATGGCAATGTAGTCAATGTCTTCGCCGGCTTCCACGGCGACGTGTTGCTCCGGGATCGACAGGTCGGGGCGAACGGCGGCCACCTCACCAACGTCCGCTGGAGAGGCCATGATAAACCTCTTCTTGGCCAAACGCTCGTCGGGCTCCCCGGGATACGTGGTAGAGCTTAGGCTGCGACATTCTGTAGTAGGGGATGTGGATCTGGCGGGGAGGGACACCGCAGGCCTCATCTAAAAACTCAGGGGAGTGGGGCGACGGTATGGGAATCGCTGGGTAACCTGAACTTTATATTATCTAAACTAGGAGGAACGGGCAGACCGGCAGGGGTTGGCGACGGCGCCGGCAGCGGTCGCGAGCTAGGGTTCGAGGGGGGAGGGGGGCGGCTGGGGGACTGTGGAGGGGGGGTGGTGTTTGAGGATACACCGCGACTACTGAAAATTTTAGTAATGGTGGGTGGAGATGGTGGTGGACGAGGGAGGGCGACGGTTCAAATGCCTCGGCTACTGCAATTTTACTATAAGGTCAGTGCTGGAGGAGTGTGGGCGACGGTTGAAGTATGGCGGCTACTAAAATTTGGGTAAAGGAATTGATGCAGGGCGGGAGTGCCCAAGATCGCGCACGGTCCAATAACAATATGCGTGTATGATAATAAGGAAAAGGGGCGTGGATCCACCGATTTTTGCGACGCTCAAGGTGGGTAGTTTGTTTTTTATATTTCTAGCTAGCTGGTCTATTGCACACGGTTCATCCTAATTTCCAAATAAACTTACCCGCCTTTAGCTTGCACAGGTGGTGGTTTTACAGCGCACTTGCATCGCACACGGTTAAGCCAGTACCTCCACCCTTTTCTCGCGCTTGCGCGGTCGTGGTGATTTCAGCGCACTTGCATCGCACACAGTTGAGCCAGTACCTCCACCTTAATTTGCTCACGCTTGCACGGTGGTGGTGATTTTAGCGCACTTGCATCGCACACGGTTGAGCCAGTACCTCCACCTTAATTTGCTCGCGCTTGCGCAGGCGTGGTGATTCACATCGCACTTGTATCGCACACGGTTAAGATATTATACCCCGTGTCCGTTGAGGGTCATCAGAGTCTTTGCAGCAAAAAATAACATTAGAGAGGGTCAAAAGACAGCCACACCAGCATGTGGCCCAAATATATATGAGTGAAAAGGGTGGTCTGTGATGTTCAAAATTCCAATGCACAACTTTGACCCCGCGGGCCCACGGTTGGGCGCGTCGTTGAAGATCGACGAGGGGCCAGAAGTCAAGAACCACCTGGAAGTGGCCAAATGTATGTACGAATATTGGGGATGTTTAAAACTTTAAATTCACAATGCATAACTTTGGTGGCACCTGCCTCGCAAACCCGAAAGCACCCTAACAACCAGCTAGCTAGGATATATATAATGACATAATGTCGTACCTAGCTAGGATGCTTGGCCCACCACCTCCCACTTCGTGTCAGCGGGGCGGATGCACGTAATGATCGATAATTTGGTCATACATGCATGTCGCCATGACCTACCATAAGACGGACCAATGAATCTATCGTTTGGTCAAATGACAGTTGTTGTTGTCGATAAACCGCGTGGGCCAATAGATTGAACCATAATAAAAATCGCACGAGGGGGACCACAAAACCAGCACCTCTTGCATGCGGCCCAAAATGATGTACGTTGGGAAGGGGTGATGTGTGTTTTCAATATAGAATAATGTACAATTTAGATGTGGTGCCTACCTCTCGATACAGGCAACAACCATGAAGGCAAGGTAGTTAAGGACGAGATACGTATGCAAGGTTTGATGTAGGTCGAACCCAGCAATCCGAGCATCTGGGAGGGAATCCTGACAATGCATGAGCTCGAGCTTTGGTTGACCGACATTTGACGGTGACCAGCCCTAACACGAACTAGGAGGAATCCATTCATGGCCAACACATACCCCTCATTATCGGTCAAATGGATGATATATATACACTCGGGGAGCCCACAAATATCCGTGTCATCACAAAAAACCGCACAAGGGAGACGTGGTCGATCAGAAGACCCCGTATACACTACATGCGGCCCAAAAATATGTATGGGTACGATGGTGTATGATGTGTTTAAATCCCAAATGCACAACTTCGATGGGCCATGCCAACTACATTACAAACTGAACACCGTACCCCAACTCCAAGCCTGGTTCAATACCTATGATGTCAGTTTCCCAACTTCGAGGCATCGGCGGCAGCGGGGGGGGGGGGGGGGGGTCATCCCACGCATGCGCTCAAAATTTATTTTGTCTAGCATGGGACACATCTATATATATCTATACATCTATACACCTATATAGTGTGTGAATAACTTTGAAAGTTGCTCGTTGGATGAAGCCAATCCGACGGTACAGAGATGGCAAATCCGAGCAGTACTGGTCGTTGGATATCATCTACATTCCACCAGATTCTGCCACATGTACAATCTAGAAGACTCCATGGTTGAACTTAAGCATAATGCACAAACCTCAAAACACAAGCACTTCTCCTTTGTTCTCTATAATCTTCCATATCTTAATTGCCCAAACCTTTTTTTTCAAATGAATTGTCACTTTTTGTTTTTACCTTTACAATGCACAATTCCATGAATCTTAAAATAGTTTTTTTATAAAACTAATTGATTTTGGATGAGATGAACTATAAGAATTAAACGAACATCTACATCATGCATATTTGGGAGAAGAGGCGGGACACCGATGAGAGGAGTGGCGAGAAATGGTAGCAGGTTTTGAATGAAAACCTAGTAGAGAAGGAAGCGTGAGCTACATGACGCATGCGCACAATGCTTACCCATGTACTGCATGTGCTATCGAAAGGGCTCGGGGTTGCCGTTCGATCTGGGAGCATCCAACGGTGCACATGTACGATCCGTGGGGTTTGGGTTCTGGCCAGTCAGAACGCACGACTCAGATCGCACACGCAGCGGGGGGGGCCCCCCCCCGGGGATATCATACGAAAACCAACATTCGGTGGAAACCAGTGAAAACCACGAGAAAAAAGATGTTTTGAAGTTTCAAAAAAATGTGGGATGTTAAGAGGATGATGTTTTATTGCCACACAAAATTTCATGTTGAAACACATTACGAGATGTGAGCTATGAAAAAGACAAAATCAGTGTTGAATAGTGTCGAATAGTAATGTCACTATTTAGAGCAGAATTTGTCTTTTTCATAGCTCACATCTCGTAATGTTTTTCAACTTGAAATTTTGTGTCACAATAAAACATCACCTTCTTAACATCCCACATTTTTTTCAGAGTTTTATGAAACTTTAAAATATGGTTTCCATGAAGTTTTCATTGAATATCGGCTTTCGTGAGTGAATCGTGTGCCATTTGAAAACATTTCGTGAGAAGAATCTTGGTTTTTAAATCCGCGTAAATCCAAAACTAAGCTGAAAATTGTGAAACCTGCCATGGTAACACGACATGGCACTTATACGTCAAGGAATTTTATTCGTCTATTGTGGTGCAAGTTTTATTACAAGCCTCTTACAAACCGGAGCTTCTCTCAAAGAAGCCTCGTGGTTCCGATAGGGAAACGTGTTCCCCTTGTGGGTGAAACGTAATCACTGCATCTTTTCGCCTTGTATTTTCTTCTACGGGCAACATGGAACGACAGGATATCCGTGCTGAAATTTAAACTTATTCAGGGTTCGTTTGGCCTTTTTATACACTAATTGAGTTTCCTAGGCATTTAATGTCCATAATTCAAATCTGAACTACAAATACATGCTCCAGTTCACCAAAATGGCTAGAAAAATTATACATGTGTCCTTGGGTGCATGTTTAGGTCCCATGCCAGGAATGGGAATGAATTACAACCGTACCGGTGTCATGGCTCGTCCTCAAACATTTCGAATCTCGGTTTTTAAGTCCCCGTAAATCCTAAAATCACCAGAAAGTCATCAAAGGTGGCATGGTGTCACGTCATGGCACATATATGTCGTGGTAAAAACACTGTCCAATTTGGGCCAAGCTTTATTACAAACCTCTTACAAAAACTAGAGCTTCTCTCAAAGAAGCCTCATGGTTCTGATAGGGAAACATGTTCCCCTTTGGGCGAAACGTAATCACTGCCTCTTTCGCCTTGTATTTTCTTCCACGGGCAACACGGAACGATAGGATATCCCTGCTGAAATTGAAACTTATTCAGGGTTCGTTTGGCCTTTTTATACACTAATTGAGTTTCCTATGAATTAATGTCCATAATTCAAATCTGAACTACAAATACATGCTCCAGTTCACCAAAATAGCTAGAAAAATTATACATGTGTCCTTGGGTGCATGTTTAGGTCCCATGCCAGGAATGGGAACAAATTACAACCGTACCGGTGTCATGGCTCGTCCTCAAACATTTCGAACCTCGGTTTTTAAGTCCCCATAAATCCTAAACTCACCAGAAAGTCATCAAAGGTGGCATGGTGTCACGTCATGGCACATATATGTCATGGTAGAAACATTGTCCAATTTGGGCCAAGCTTTATTACAAACCTCTTACAAAAACTGGAGCTTCTCTCAAAGAAGCCTCGTGGTTCTGATAGGGAAACATGCCCCCCTTGTGGGCGAAACATAATCACTGCCTCTTTTCGCCTTGTATTTTCTTCTACGGGCAACATGGAACGATAGGATATCTGTGCTGAAATTTAAACTTATTCAGGGTTCGTTTGGCTTTTTTATACACTAATTGAGTTTCCTAGGCATTTAATGTCAATAATTCAAATCTGAACTACAAATACATGCTCCAGTTCACCAAAATGGCTAGAAAAATTATACATGTGTCCTTGGGTGCATGTTTAGGTCCCATGCCAGGAATGGGAACGAATTACAACCGTACCAGTGTCATGGCTCGTCCTCAAACATTTCTAATCTCAGTTTTTAAGTCCCCATAAATCCTAAACTCACCAGAAAGTCATCAAAGGTGGCATGGTGTCACGTCATGGCACATATATGTCATGGTAAAAACATTGTCCAATTTGGGCCAAGCTTTATTACAAACCTCTTACAAAAACTGGAGCTTCTCTCAAAGAAGCCTCGTGGTTCCGATAGGGAAACGTGTTCCCCTTGTGGGCGAAACGTAATCACTACCTCTTTTCGCCTTGTATTTTCTTCCACGGGCAACATGGAACGACATGATATCCGTGCTGAAATTTAAACTTATTCAGGGTTCGTTTGGCCTTTTTATACACTAATTGAGTTTCCTAGGCATTTGATGTCCATAATTCAAATCTGAACTACAAATACATGCTCCAGTTCACCAAAATGGCTAGAAAAATTATACATGTGTCCTTGGGTGCATGTTTAGGTCTCATTCCAGGAATGGGAACGAATTACAACCGTACCGGTGTCCTGGCTCGTCCTCAAACATTTCGAATCTCAGTTTTTAAGTCCCCATAAATCCTAAACTCACCAGAAAGTCATCAAAGGTGGCATGGTGTCACGTAATGGCACATATATCTCATGGTAAAAACATTGCCAATTTGGGCCAAGCTTTATTACAAACCTCTTACAAAACCGGAGCTTGTCGCAAGAACCCTCGTGGTTTCTATAGGGAAACATGTCCCCTTGTGGGCAAAACGATAATCACTCCCTCTTCTAGCCTCGTATTTTCTTCTACATGCAACACGGAACAACTGGAGATTCGCGCTGAACTTTGAAATTATTCAGGGTTCGTTTGACCTTTTTTATTCATTAATTGAGTTTTCTAGGCATTTAATGTCCATCATTCAAATCCGAACTACAAATACATGCTCCAGTGCACCAAAATGGCTAGAAAAAATGTACATGTTTCCTTGGGGTGCATGTTTAGGTCCCATGGAACGAATGGGAATGAATTCAACCGTCTCGCCGTCCTGGCTTGGCCACAAACATTGCGAATCTCGGTTTTTAAATGTCTGTAAATCCAAAACTCACCAGGAAATCATGAAACTTGGCATGGTGTCACTTCATGGTACATATAATTGTCCAATTTGGGCGAAGCTATATTACAAGCCCTCTACAAACTGGAGCCTGTCGCAACCCTCGTGGTTCCGGTAGGGAAACATGCCCCTCTTGTGGGCGAAACAGTAATCGCTGCCTCTTCTCGCCTTGAACTTTGTTTTCTACAAGCAACATAGAATAACAGGAGTCTCGGGCTTAAATTTGAAACTGTTCAGGGTTCGTTTGGCCATTGTATATATATTACTAATTACTAAGTTTTCTATGCATTTAATGTAGTCCATAATTCAAATTTGAACTACAACTACATGCTCCTGTGAAGCAAAATGGGTGGGAAATCGTACATGTGTCATTGGGTGCATGTTTAGGTCTCGTTTAAGGAATGAGAATGAATTACAAACTTGTCGTCGTCCTGATACATTGAGAATCTCGGTTTTTAAATCCTAGTAAATCAAAAAGTCACCCAAAAAACATGAAACTTGGCATGGTTTCATGACATGGCACATATATGCCGTGGTAAAAAAATTTGTCCAGTTTGAGAAGAGGCGCACACATTAGTAGCCAATGAAGTCCTTTTTGAAACAAAAAGCTGACACGTTAATATCGCAAACGGTTGTATTAAATTTACCATGTTGAAATTTAACCATACTCGGTGGCGTGCGTTCAGCTGTTTGATTAGACGGGACGAGCGCGAGAAGTCCGCCGTGCAGGCTCGACGGGACGCGTGCGAGCAGTCCACCGCACAGGCTCGACGGGACGCGTGCATCCTGTCCACCTCGCAGGCTCGACGGGACACGTGCAAGCAGCAAGGCCGCCCATGCTCACCGGGAAGCGAGCTCTTTGACCTCCATGCACCAGCCGCCGCCCGCCTCGCTCACAACTTCTCCATTAATGGGTTAATTAAAGCACTTGGACGGAGGGTGTTTGCTTGTGGTCCCATGGCAGCATTTGCTTTGTTCGTGTTTTCAACTCGTATTCTGCCCTAATTTAAATTGCCACATAGGGCAACGGATAATACGACCACAAATAAAATGGCAACGGATAATACGATGACAAATTTACAATGGCGTAGATAATAATTGTCTTACCTATTCTGGATAATTTAAAATGCCACATGCGGCAAAGCCCAGAAGACACGGGGGCAAGAGAAGAAGGAAATTGTAGACAACGATCTGGGTCGCTACTGTCTCTACTCGTCGATGGATCGCCGGGCGGCGAAATCCTCCAGCTCCTTCTTCAATTCCTCACGACTTTACTTGAAAGCAGCCACGGATTTCACCACCTCCTGCTCATGCTCGACCGCAGCTTCCTCAAGCCACCCATCAGTTCCTCGATGACCGCTTTCAGCGTCATCTCCGAGGCACTCCTCTGCTCATGCAGCATCTTCCAGCCGGCGGCCTCCTCCTCCTTCTCGATGACCAAATTGAGGAGCTTCACATTGTCACCCATGAGTTGCTCGACGAGGCCGGTCGCCTTGTCAACTGAGGCATCACTGATCTTGAGCAGCTTCATCAAGCTGTCGACCAGCTCCTGCTTTGTAGTGACTCTAGCGAGAATGTCGTCATCGCCGGCAAAGGACTTCAGGAACGCCGGCTCATCACGATGGCCGACGCCACGAATGCGCTTGTGAGAGCCCTCGCTTGCCGTGAGAGCTCGTTCGAGGGCTCCGCGGCGTGCTGGGACATCTCTGCTGCGGCTGCGGCTTCGCGGTGGGACCTCTCTAGTGCTTCCGCGGCCTTGGTCTTTGCTGCCTAGTTATATGTCCATCCTAAACTCCTCCTACCGGTCATGGCGGAATGACTTGACGGAAAAAACCAGTTTTGTGGGTGATGAGGAGAGGAACTGTGAAGTAATTTTCGAGTGGGTAGTTTTTATAGCCCGGTGAAAAGTGTGAACACATATTAGTTTGATAGGTGTGAACAGATTTGCAATTACTTATTGCATTGTAATCAGCAATGTGACAAGAAACAAGGTCAAAATTTATTGATGGTAGAAGGTTGACCACGCGGTTGCTCGCCGTTGAGGCGGCCGCGGCGCACTCCGCTCTGGCGTCCCTGCACGCGCTCTGCTCGCCATTGAGGCAAAGTTACAATGGCAACGGTTAATAATTCTTAATAATTGTCTTACATATTCAGGATAATTTAAAATGCCAAATGCGGCAAGGCCCAGAACACTCACGACCTACATATGCATACAATTATAATAAAATATAAGCTAAAAGGCTGAGCTGGCGGCCTTCCGGCGATGGTCTTCTTGGACTCCATGATCAGCATAGCACCCTTGCGGCCGTTCACTCCGAGTGTCCCGACCCGCCTCCGCCTACGGAGCTGCTGGCGCTGGGAGGCTCTTGGGCTGCTCGGCCTCTTCCAGAAGAGCTTGACAGCGTGCAATCGCGCGCATGACAACTCCGCGGAACCGCTCCATTTCCATGTCTATGGCCTGGTAGCAAATTCCATCAATCACCTGCATCCTCAAGATATCACGTTGGCGATGTTCTACTTCGTCGGGGACGTTAACTCCGCCAAGGATGCGCTTGAGCCTGGCCACCACATCATCGGGATCGAGGTTGACACGGCCGCCGCGGGCAATGATGAAGCCGCATTCTGCCTTTGTCTTGACTGAATCGCAGAGGTCCTCTGCCCATTCCTTGCGAGGCATCAGGCTCTCAATGAGCACTAGTGATGACGGTTCTTCGGGTGGGACGTCGATCATGCCGCCGAGCAGCTTTGGATCTTTTGCACGGTGGATGGCAAACTGCTCACCAGACCTCCTCTGCAATATGTCGATTGTGCTCCCAAGGACTGTGACGCCGATATCGCTGCCGATGGGCCATGGTACCTGCACCGGCTGATGAAGCTCTTGCTCCCCGACCTGCTCCGGCTCATTCTCCTCACCGAAGATGTAACGTAGGTAGGCGTCGACGTTGAAGCTTTGGTCGTTGCCTGGCATGCTTGGAATAACTAATGGTAGATGGGTGAGGACTAGATCTTCGCAGAGTGTCGCGGTGGTGCATTGCCGCCTGGGTTATATGCAGCAAGCCATTAACTGGTGGCGGGAAACCGGTGAGGGAATAGGCGTGGATTTTACAATTCACCCATGTGGAGCGCGGGAAGCATTCGCTGGAGCACGGGAAGACTAAGTGGAGCACACACACAACCCGAATACCGTATCCGGTGCCACGTGTGATTTATCACACAAGTGTTGACATAAGGAAATTCATGTGTAACTTACTAATCATCGCACACGAGTACTCGCAGACGCATCGTGTGCGATACTCCTAGCCACCGCAAGCAACACGTTTGCATTTTTCAATGTTTATGTACACACAGAATCGCACACGAACTAACTTTATTAACCGTCTGTGTTCTAAATTATCATCGCAAATAGTTCATCCGAGTCAGCTGTTTGCCATGTATCACACACATCTTGTTATGTTGAACCATTTTTGTTGCGTTCGCTAATCGAAAACAGTTCGTCCGAGTGAACCGTATGCCCTATATCACACATACCTTGATCTGGCTAACCGTTTATGTTGCACTCCCTAATAGAAAACGGTTCATCGGAGCGAACTGTATGCCGTATAAAGCAGACACATTGATATGGCTACCCGTTTCTATTGTTTTGCCTCATCGCAAACAGTTCGAACGGGTTAACCGTGTTCCCTGCATCGCACACGCAACTAAAATCTGCACCGTGTTTGATGCATCCTCCATCGCAAACGTTTTGCACCTTTTTTGATGGTTTTTTTTACATCCCCGTTTGTGATTAATGCATCACACATAGTTTTGTCAAAGGGTCTCTGATCGTAGTGTCGCGTTAGCAGCATCCTGCAATAGTTTATAGCCCATTTACGGCCCGCTAACTCATGGCCCGTTACGGCCTACCGGAATTAAGCCCTGTAGCTTCATCTAGGCCGTCCAATATGATTCCGGCCCGTTGTAACTTCTGGCCCATGTGTGGCCCATGATGTCTTTTGGCCCATACGAGGCCATTTGTAAATCTAGCCCATTAACGGACCGTGGTGAATCTGGCCCGCAATGAACAGTATACCGCTTTATACCCATTAATGGCCCATTATTCCATTGGGCCGTTTCCAACCCCTGTTATCTTTCGGCCTTCACAGGGCACATTTATTCTTGGGCTTATTTCCAGCATTCGGTTACTTACAGCCCGTTACTGGCCTTTTCTGTTTGTGGGCCAAATTCAGCCCGTGGTTACAATCGGCCCGTTTGGCGCCCGTTAATCCGTTGGGCTGTTTTCGTAGCGTCATCAAATACGGCAGATTAACGACGGCCCGTTATGGTCGGCCCATGAACAGATGATTCCAAATCTAGCCCGTTAATGGCCCATAATGCGGTCTGTTATTGGCCCATGTTTGGCCGATCGATCATACGGCCTGTAGAAGGCCCATTGATGCTACGGCCCGTAGAAGGCCCATCGTTTCTACGGCCCTTAGAAGGCCCATTGTTTCTATGGCCCGTAGGAGGCCCATGGTAACTACAGTAAATATGTATCCCATGGTTATTGTGGACTAGTTTTAAAAAATAGGTTATTGCGGCCACTAGCAAACCGCGGAAAAAGAACTGCACTATCTACAAGCAAACAAATAAACAAGACAACAAGGAAATAAATAAGCAAGCAACTTACGCTAGGCTATCATGGCTATTACACATATTACATCCACTGGGCATCAAAGTTCGCCACCAATGCAAATATAGGGAACAAAGCCGCATATCATATACACTGGTTGTCAAACTTGGCGACCAGTGCAAATAAACGCCACAGCAAAACAAGTCCAGAACTGAAACCACTTCAGAAGAGCTCAAGAAACAATATCCTGGGTACCCATAATGCTAGCAAGATGCTTAGCAAGCTTATTAACTTTCTCTTGTTTGGCGCTTAAATCCTCCAGCACTTGTTGTTGCACAAGAAAGTATGCATCTGAATTCTGCAGGGACTTCCTCAGTCCTTCGGCTTCTTGCCGCAGCACAGCTGACTGATGCCTTTCAGCTTGTAGCTAAGACTGAAGAAGCCGAAGTGATTCAGGCAGCGAGTTCGAAGAGCTTGTGCCAGCGGTACTGGTCAGTAACTCGAACACTACATCAACGCAGGACTGTGGGGTTTTCTCACTGTCTACAAGATCGTTTTTATCACCTTTCTTGGAGACCAACATGGCTGTCTCACTATCTTGAACCTTATCTGCATTACTTTCTCTACCATTGCATAGTGGGGTGCTCTTCTCCAATATGCTGTTTGCATACTACAAGAGAAACAAGCAGACACATCACATGTTTAGCATGTAGTATATGAAACTCATTTTGTAAACCTGTTCAGTAGTAAGGTGGACAGGATAACAACATGAAACAAACATATATCTATGTACTGTGGTCACTGTATTGTCCATATCATTCTATTTTATGTTGCCCAATCAAGATAGAGACACAGTTCAACTCATATATTTTTGAGACACAGCAACATAGACAGAATATAAGTGTGAGAAACTACACAGCATTGGCAACACTTGTAATGTGCGTCACATGAGAACTTAACTGTTTATACAACTGAAAAATGAAATCAACATAGAGCAAGAAGTTAGAACAACAATCCAGTTAAAGAAATAGGTTTAAAATATACCTGTTGTGCCATTGGAGTTTCAATTGGATCCTTCAAATTCGAAAGTAGTTGGTATGAGTAAATACAGTGATGCAACAGCAAAGTAGTATGGACCATAGCTACAAAATCTGACCTAAGAATAGTTGCTCTTCTGCATTAAACATGGAGTTTGGGCTCGCTGTGGTGGTCTTCGTGCTGTGGGCACTGCAGTTGCTTTACAAACTGCTCGTGTGGGGGTACTCTGTGGTGGACATGGTGCTTTGTCAACTAGGAGTGGGTTACTATCCGCTGGGGTTGGGGTTAGATGGGTTGTAGCTGGTTCTCTGCCCAACGGTGTAAGTGTGCAATCTGGAAGAGTCTCGATTATGTGTGATGGGGCTAGTTTGTGGGCTAGTACAACCATGGTTCTATCTGCATGGACGGGTAGCACTGTCTTTTGTGAAGAACGGGTTTTTGCTCCCCTAGATACTGCCATCACCCTCTCCAATTCAAATGGCTGATAAAAAAGAAAAGAAATTGAACAAACAAACATTGTATGATAGACAGATGTGGTAATTCACATATATGTTGTCTAACCAAACATGACAGCATGACACAATTTCACATATATGATGCCTAACTAAATAGGATAGCATGACACAGTTTCAGATATATGATGGATAACTTAATAGGATATAATGGCATAATTCCACATATGATGAGTATCTAAATAGGATGACATGACAAAACTATATGATGTCTTTCTAAAATAGGTTGGGATGAAATAATTCACATACATGTTGTCTAAGTATACAGGATGGCATGATACAATTGACGTAATTGATTCGTATACTAAGCAGCTGGCACTCGCATGTATGATCTCTAAACTAAGCAGATTGAATTCAATATTGTGCATATGATGTCTAAACTAAGCAATGCAAGACACCATACGCATGATATGAGAAATATAAACATTGCAACTTAGAGCATACACCTCAGGTGGGATATAGGACTGGTAATCTGTCTCTGAATCCTCCTCTGAGGAGCTCACTGTAACCATCGAGATATATGCTTCAACAGGTACCATTGCCTGTTCTGAAGACCTTGTTTTCACTCCTGATTTTTCCATAACCGGCTCAAATGGCTGATACACATGAAGAGTAGTTCAATATACACAGATTGTCAACAAATGGAATACGTAACGGAAAAAAAGATGGCATGAGATAATTCACATATATGATGCCTGGCTACATGGAGGTGCATAATTCACATATATGATAACTGGCTGAAAAACATGGCATTGCATAACTCACATATCTGATATAGAAAGCAAACAGGAGGCATTCACACAAAGCATGTCTAATCTAAGCAGATGGCATGGCAATGCAAGACACCATATGCATGATATGAGCCCCCCCCCCCCCCCCCCCCCCCCCCCCCCCCCCCCCCCCCCCCCCCCCCCCATCTGTCTCTGAATCCTCCTCTGAGGAGCTATCTGTAACCAGCAAGAAATCTGCATCGACAGGTAGCACTGACTGCTCAGAAGACCTTGTTTTCACTCCAGATCTTTCCATGACCGACTCAAATGGCTGATGCACAGGAAGAGTAGATGAATGTATAAACATTGTTGACAAATGGAACACATTATGAAAAAAATATGGCATGATACAATTCACATATACGATGACTGGCTAAACAGGATGGCATTGCGTGATTCACGTATATGATGCCTGGCTAAAGAAGATGGCATTGCATAATTCCCATATACTCCCTCCATTCCTAAATATTTGTCTTTTTAGAGATTTCAAATGGACTACCACATACGGATGTATATAGACATATTTTAGAGTGTAGATTAACTCATTTTGCTCCGTATGTAGTCACTTGTTGAAATCTCTAAAAAGGCAAATATTTAGGAACGGTGGGAGTATGATATAGAAATGAAACAGGTGTCATTCAGATAAAGCAAATCTAAACTAAGCTGATGACATATAAGATGTATAATGTAAGCAATGCGAGGCGCCATATGCATGATATGACCAACATCAGCATGCCAGGTTAGAGGAAACACCTCAGGTGGTAAATAGGAGTGGTCGGCTCCCTCTGAATCCCCATCTGAACAGTTATCTTCCTCTGGAATACAATTTGGAATGGCGGGAGGGGGAGCCCACTTCGCCCACCATGGAGCGGCGTCTGCATGACATTATATTCCCACGCAACGGTCTTCTCTTTTTCTCTACATGTTTAGTACGGTTGTGTACAATAACTGACATGCATAATATAAAAAAAATAGTTAGATTTTGTAAGGCATAAGGGGTCCATGCAGAAATCAAGATTGATGGTAACAAATGAGTGGATAGATCCAAAACTAATGATAGAAGGTAGATTATAGCTTCAGTTTTCAAAAGATAGAGAATGGATTATCTACTGTTTGTTGCCCACCCAACATGAACCACATAGAAGACCCCAGATGAACCAGATAGTAGACAAATACTATTCGTTGTTGCCTCGATATGAGACCCACGGGCATTTTCAAACTCAAGTTTGAACGATAAAGTAGCAGGTAATAATAATCGATGTATAACGTAAGCAAACACAAAAGACTGCGACCTCTCTTCTGGAACTGTGTAGTCCTCAGATTCATCTGCTCAGTCGATGATGGTAATGCAGTTGGCGCGGCTGTAGGCAACGGGGAAGATGATCTGAGGCGGCGAAAGAAAGTCTGTAGGGGAATCTCTGCTGCAGTGAATGCTTTTGTCGATGGTGCACCTCAGGTGGGGTGGATGACGGCATAGCAGGAGCACGACATAACAAACAGAGTTTTCTTTGACGCCTATCTGAAAATGATGTAAATCTGTAAGGGCTCCTTAGAATTGGAGGATTCTGTAAACGCAGTGACATGAAAAACACAGGAATAGGATAGGAACGCACGTGCAAAACAGAGCATTTGGAAACATAGGATTTCTGTCAACCTGGGTGTTTGGTTCACATGAATTGGAAGAACACAGCAATGGAGAAACATGTCAAATTAAAGTCAAACCACGTGAAAATGAAAAAAAATAAGAATCTTATTATGCCAGTAATGCAATTAGTCATGTTCTTCATGCATATTAATTTGAAAAGGACGTCCAAGTGGATTTTAAAATTCCTACGTTTTTTCTTTGAAAGAGACACCAAAGGAAAAAATCCTCCAGTTTTGCTTTGCTCCACTCCTTCTAACCAAATGCCCGAATTGTAGTAACATAGTAGTTCCATAGCAAAGGATCCCTGAGGGATTGACATGAATGCAGAGTAACAAAGTGATGCAACAAGTGTACAACCTCTTTGGCATAGCCTTGTTGACCTCAGCATCATTGGGTTGGACGTGGAGGATGGTTATGCTGGTGTGACTGTCGGAGGCGGGGAAGAAGATCTGAGGCCTCTGGAAATGGCGCCGAGGGTACTGCTCCACTGCGATGGATGGTTCTGTCGTTGGAGCAACTCCGATGAGGTGTACGGCGGCGAGGCTGAAGCAGGACAAGATAGACAACGTTAATCTGAAGTGGGACTCTAATATCATCTGCAATAGATGATGTAAAATACATCACCAAAAAGTGCTAGATGTGAAATGCATCAGCCGCGCCACAGCCGCTCCGACAGATGATGTAAATACTGTTCACTCTGAACTTAACTGAAGAAACTGAACTTTACAGTCGAAACTGAATTTTACTGTCGAAACTGATTGAACTAGTAGCAGAGCATTGCAATAGATGTTTAGGGCGTTCGAGCACTAGTAGCAGAAGCAGTGATCTAAATCAGTAGACGCTCTAGCAGGGAACGCACTAGCAGAGAGCAAGTCATGCAGCAGCACCGCGAGCGAGTGCTAAAGCAGCAACTCATGTAGCTGTCGGAGGTCATGCAGCAGCAGGGCGAGCGAGAGCAAGAGCAGAGCAGCAGCACAAACGAGAGCAAGAGCGGAGCAGCAGAGCGACCGACAGCAATAGCAGAGAAGAGCAGTAGCACGAACGAAAGCAAGAGCAGTGCAGCAGCGCGACCGACAGCAAGAAAAGAGTGGCAGCGCGAGCGAGAGCCGGAGCAGCTGCAGCTAGTTTCGGTGTGGAAGTCGCCGCTGAGGAAGCAACGACATGGGGGAGAGACGCCGTGGATGAAGTGGTCGATGACGGCGCCATCGATGGAGACCCGCCATGGCTGCTCGGTATCGAGCACCGGGAGCCCCGTGAGATTGAATAAAAGATAAAATGCAGCGGTGAGTGCAGAACCTCCTTGGTGGCACCGAGTGGGCCTCGGCTTCATCAAAGGAATTGGTGAGGATGCTGCGGTTCCGGTGGGGCAGGTCAAGACGGCGCTGTGGGGATGGAGGTGGCGCGATAGACGAGGCGAACGTCGGGGCAGCTCCTTGGAGGTGGAGGACGGGGCGGCAGATACGGTGGGACGACGAGATCGAGGACGGATCCTCGTCCGGTGCGGTGGATGAGGGACGGCGAGCTATTGTGGTGGACGACGTCGTCGGGGAAGAGTCTCCGGCTGGGCGGCGGTCGGGAGGCCGACGGAGGAGCGTGGGGTTTCACGGGTTTTGGCGGCCTCCGTGTACGAATGGGGGGACGAAGCGGAAGGTAGGGGGAGCCATGGCTTAGGGACGCGTTTGTCCGTAATTTAGCGTAAGTTACCAGCGTACCCCCACCGGTTTTGACACCGCGACGTCGAGCTGGCATTTCTGGCTGAGGGGTAAAAGGGGATTTCGCGTGTCTGGGCTGCGGGACCAATTTTGGATGAGGAGGGAGTTTTCGCGCGCGTCGAAATTTCGGGATAACAAGGCGCGGAGCGGGTTGAAGAGGCGGGAGTTTCAAAGCAGATGAGACAAAAGATACTCGAGCTTGAAAATTTCGGGATAACAAGGCGCGGATTCCTTGTTCGGCAGAACAAACTTAACGTGTACAAAAAAAACAATTCATACAAGACACAAGAGAGTCATGTCCCCTTTTACTATATTGCTATAGATGTCATTGAAAAAACTACAAGAAAAATGTAAAAAAAATGGGAGAACAAGATTACCCTGTACAGTACCAAATCGATTCACACTTCCCTCAACAACAACAAAAAATAAATCAATTCCCACCAAAAGAAAGAGTCATGTCCCTTTTTATATGATTACAAATGCTAGGATCTCGAATTTCAATTTTTCAATCCACGTTATGTTGAATTCGAATATATTGTTAGGTGACCTTGCGGTTTATAATGGATGTAGTCCTACATTTTGATCTTCCATCATATATGAGCATTTTACTCCACCCTATGAACATATATATTGTCGTCTACCATATGGACAAAATTTGAATCAATTTTCATTATTTGAATACGATTGTTGTCAAGTTATACAATCATTTAAATATTATCTTGATAACAAAAAACATGCATATAGAAGTAATCATATTTCACTATGAACTACATGTACCATACGATCTCCAATTCAAATATTTGTATCCATTTTATGTTGAATTCAAATCAAAGTACATTGGTCTAGGTAGCAAGATGTTCGGGATAATCTAAACCCTGTTTTCATATGTATATTTTTTGGCTGAATTGCGACAAGTTTTGGTATAAGCGTCTTGCAAAACCGGAGATTCTCTCAACAAGCCTCGTGGTTCCGAGAGGGAATGTGTCACCTTTGTGTGCGAAACGATATATGATGCCTCCCCCCTGATTTTCTTTACAGAGGCAACATAGAACTATATGAGTGCCCTGTTAAATTTTGGAATTATTCCGGGTTCATTTGGCCTTATTTATAAATCAATTGAATTTATGGACATTTAATGTGCATAATCCAAACTTGAACTGCAAGCACATGCTTCGGTGCACCAAAATTGGTTGAAAAATCACATGTGTGTCCTTGGGTGAATTTCTAGGTCCCATGCAAGAAATTGGAATCAAATTCAAACATCTTGGCGTCGTGACTCGGCCGAGAACATCGAGAAACTTGGTTTTAAAATTCATGTAAATCCAAAACTCGCCTGGAAATCATGAAACTTGGCATGGTGTCATGTCATGGCACTAACATGCTGTGGTAAAAAATTGGGCCGATTTGGAACAAGTTTTGGTATAAGCTTCTTGCAAACCGGAACTTCTCTCAAGAAGACTCGTGGTTCTGAGAGGGAACATGTCACCTTTGAGTGTGAAACGATATACGCTGCCCCCTCCCTTGAGTTTCTTTATAGAGGCAACATAGAACTACATGAGTGCCCTGTTAAATTTTGGAATTATTCCGGGTTCGTTTGCCCTTTTTATACATTAATTGAGTTTCTGGTCATTTAATGTGCATAATTCAAATTTGAACTACAAGCACATGCTCCCGTGCACCAAAGTTGCTTGAAAAATCACATGTGTGTCCTCGGGTGAATTTCTAGGTCCCATGCGAGAAATGGGAATGAAATTCAAACATCTGGGCATCGTGGCTCTGCCGAGAACATTGAGAAACATGGTTTTAAAATTCTTGTAAATCCAAAACACGCCTGAAAATCATGAAACTTGGCATGGTGTCATGTCATTCTACTACCATGTTATGGTCAAAAAATTGGCCGAATAGGAACAAGTTTTGGTATAAGCTTATTGCAAACCGGAGCTTCTCTCAAGAAGGCTCGTGGTTCTGAGAGGGAACGTGCCACCTTTGAGTGCGGAACGATATACACTGCCCCCTCACTTGATTTTCTTTACAGAGGCAACATAGAACTACATGAGTGCCCTATTAAATTTTGGAATTATTCCGGGTTCGTTTGGCCTTTTTTATACATTAATTGAGTTTCTGGTCATTTAATGTGCATAATTCAAATTTGACCTACAAGCACATGCTCCCGTGCACCAAAATTAGTTCAAAAATCACATGTGTGTCCTCGGGTGAATTTATAGGTCCCATGCAAGAAATGGGAATGAAATTCAAACATCTGGGCATACTGGCTCGGCCGAGAACATTGAGAAACTTGGTTTTACAATTCTTGTAAATCCAAAACACGCCTGAAAATCATGAAACTCGGCATGGTGTCATGTCATGGTACTACCATGCTGTGGTAAAAAATTGGCCGAATAGGAACAAGTTTTGGTATAAGCTTCTTGCAAACCGAAGCTTCTCTCAAGAAGGCTCGTGGTTCTGAGAGGGAACGTGACATCTTTGTGTGCATAATTCAAATTTGAAATACAAGCACATGCTCCAGTGCACTAAAGTTGGTTGAAAAATCACATGTGTGTCCTCGGGTAAATTTCTAGGTCCCATGCAAGAAATGGGAATGAAATTCAAACATCTTGGTGTTGTGGCTCGGCTGGAAACATTGTGAAACTTGGTTTTTTAATTCATGTAAATCCAAAACACGCATGAAAATCATGAAACTTGGCTTGCTGTCATGACATGGCACCAACATGCTGTGGTAATTTTGCTGTCTGATTTGCGAAGGCGCACACATTAACAATCAACAAAGTCATTTTGGAACAAGTGCTGCCACGTTACAATCGGAAACACAAGTATTATTGAAACTATGGGCGTTCTATTTACCATTTACGTGCAGCCATGCATTCCCTTTTTTTATTAGCTAGGAGACGCCGTGCAGGGTAGCTATTTGAGTACGGGAGGCATGCGATCAGACCCCTGCGCGTGCTTATCGGGAGGAGAACCCTTTGACCTCCATCTGCCGTCCACCTCTCTCCCAAGGTCTCCATTAATGGCGCCCGAGCCTCTGTTTAATGGCATGGCTATGTCTCCCTCGACTGAGATTTAAGAGAGAAAAAAGGAAATCTGAAAAGAATTTTTTGCACGGATCTTGATGTAAGATCCGACGGACCTATATAGCATCTACTGTGACTTATAGCAAGACTGATGAATATATATGGACGACGACAGTGGATAATAATTGTCTTACATAATTAGGAAGATAATTAAAAATCCACATGCGGCTACACCCGAAATACACAAGGGCAAAAGAAGAAGGAAGACAACGATCTGGCTCACTGATCTCTACTTTCTTGATGCGTTGCTGCAGTCCGCGGGAACTAGTCTCCGCGGCGAGCGGCGATGAGCTCTGTCGTGTCCTCAAGACGCTGCTTGAGAGCATCCACGGATTCCTCCACCAGCCTTTGGCGCTCGATGCGGAGCATGTCATTCTCGTCCAGAAGTTTCTTGACAATGACGCCGGTCCTCTTCAACAAGGCACTGGTCTCCTGCTGCTGCTCTACACTTCGGACGATCTTCGCCCTCAGTAGGTCGCGCTCAGCCCGGAGCCTCTCATTGCCCTCCCTTAGTTGCCGGATGACACTGGTACCTTTTCAAATGAGGCTTTCATGTCGTCCTGCAACCTTACCCAGCCGGAGATCTGATCCATCTGGCTATGGACAATCGCATGCATGTGCATGTAAGAGTCGTCGCCTGCCCGCGAGACATTTTCCAAGGCCGACGCGGCGCGCCGGGACATCTCTGCTGCATTCGCGGTGCGGCAGGACATCTCTGCTGCTTCCGCGGCACGGCCGGAGCAGTCTGCTGCATCGATGACACGGCGGGACCTCCGTGCTGCTTCGGCAGCGCGGCAGGACCTCTATGCTACTACTTTCGCGTGGCGGGACATATCGGCTGCTTTCGAGGCGAGGCGGGACATCTCTCGTGCTTCCGCTTCCATGCGCGCCTCTCCCTGGTGGTAATATCTCGACCCAGAACTCACGCTGGCCATGGCAGACGCAAGGGAAGGATGCTGAATGACTTGTTTGTTTTTGTGGATGAGGAGTTGAGGAGGAATGTGCAGTCATCTTGGCATAGTAGTATTTATAACCGAGTACTAATACGCTCCTAAGTGGGAAACCGTTTACTCCCTCCGTCTAGGTGTGTAAGTCATCTTACAAAAACCAAATAATCCCAAAACACTTAGGCGCGGTGCATTAACTGCTACCTCGTTTCTTGTTTCTTGACATATCAACCAATAAGAGATGTGGGTGTGCATGCTTTTAATGACTTGAGACTACCAAAAACAACATGCAGTGGTTAGTTCATTGCATGCAATGCTATTAATTAGCAAATAAACATTAAGTTCTCTTGTTTTCCCCTCCTCCTTGGTCACGGTGCACAACCTAAGATGACGACGGAGGGAGTAGGTTGTGATCGGTGTGAACAGGTTTGCAATTAAATATAGCGTGGTAGTAGTAGTAATTTGGAATGTGATGAGACGCACTCAAAATTTATTGACGGTTCTAGTTTCGAAGTGCGGCACTATTCCCGGATGCGTAACATGGGCACGTGTTCTCGGCCGTGGTGTAGCATATGCCATGGTACTAGTTCTTTTTCTACTGCTGTGTACGTGCAATAACTGTCACCGTCGGATACTTATCTTACGCTTATTGGGGCGTTCGACAAGAATAGCCTCGTGGCGAGCTATAGACTAGTCTTTTTTTAGACGCATTACACCTATCTCTCGGGACTTCTCGCACGCACCATCTCTAGCTCCCTAGGTCAATGCCACCCACATACACTTGTACCCTGAATTTAGTACGTTATACAGGAAGAGAAGAGGTGCACGCACGCACTCATCCTCTCTCACACACGCATTTGTAGCTACGAATTGTAGTGTTCTCAACCATCCGATTGGCTCTATCATAGGATTCACGTTGCTCCTTGGCCTTGTGATTGAGAAGTTTAAAACGCGGAGGCTAAAATGGAGGTGCGAGGTTTTGGTTAATGTGCGGGCCGCACACGGCACCAACACGACACGAGCTTCGTCTGCCTGGTGCGCATGCAGTCGGGTGAGTTGTCCAAGTATAGACACAACCAGGCCCTCCTTGGTATCCGCGCCTCGACTTAGGCTGGTCATAGTGGAGAGTAACATAGACTAGGTACTAGTCTATGTTACTACCTTCATAGTGGGTAGTGTCATATATGTCATAACATAGTACTCCCTCCGTCACAGTTTAGAAGGCACAGTTAAATTTGCGTGCGTTTCAACAATAGACAAGGTTTAGGGTGCATTGCATTTATTTCTAATAGCTAATTAGTACTCCGATATACTATTTCTATATGCATGCGTAGTGTGAATGCTATTTTTTAGCCCATCTCACAACCAATAGATAACCACCTAGGTCCCAGAGAATTTCCAAGCGCGCCTTCTAAACCGTGACGGAGGGAGTACTAGACTCATTTTGCATTGGAAAGCGTATGTGATGGTATCATATTATGTTACTCTATTTGCCTCTCTCCTCATTAATTACTTGCCACCTCATCATTTTTGCTTATGTGGCATCTATGTTACTACCTATGTTACTCCCACTATGACCAGCCTTATGCGCAGAGAAATTAGGATCGGAGGGAGTACTACTAGTAGTAGTACTACTTTGATGTGTCGCGTCAACTCGCACAAGTATGCAACACTTCCTGAACAAACAAGCATATAAGCTATTATACTTACTTCTTATAAGCTGTTATACTTCTTACCCAAAGGATCTTTATATCCAACATACATAAAATATCCATTCGACTGTTGGAAATTACTTTAACTGCTGATCTGATGTCGAAGTAATTGCTGCATCCCCACCAAAGCCCACCATCTCTTAAGCTAAAGTAGACCGAGCTAACCCCTATATTAGCATATTAGTAAGATAAACAGAAGGCACTATAGAATCATTTAGGATGTGAGCTTGTCAATCTGAATGTGGATGGACACCAGCTTAGCCCCGGCCAGTAGCTTGGGCGGAACTGTGAAGAAGGTAAGCTCGTGCACGGTGACGTCGCCGGGATCCTTGCTGCTTGTCACCTCCATTTCCACCTTAACGACGTTGGTCCTGCATTTGGGCTCCCCCGGTGAGCCGTTCGCCCACAGCTTGGCCATGTAGTGCAGCAGTGGGGATGACCCCGCTCTGATGCAGACGACCGACACGGCGATAGGCGCGCCGATGTCAAGCACGGCGCCGACTAAGAAAAACGCGCGGCCGTCCTCCTCCGCGAACAGTAAGAGCCGTGGCTCCGACAGTAGCACTTGCAGCTGGAGCACCTTGCCGTACTGGATCCTGTGCATGGGCATGGGATGCACGGTGCTGATGTGGTGGGAGAGTGCCGGCGGCGGGCCTTCATGGCCGTAGACGGGCACGGGGCATTTGCAGGGCGCGAGCGGACACACGCTCTGGTGATCTGTGAGCTTGTGGTAAGTGACGTAGAGCCCCCAGCCTTCCTGCGGGCACTTCACCCTCATCGAGGAGAGGAAAACGTCCACCACCGTGTTCCGCACATCGAAGCCACCGCCACGCTCACTCTTCTGGCGCTGCTGCTGGTTCCCGGGGCGCTCGACGCGGCAGTCTGCGCAGGCTAGGTGCCCTCCCTTGCACTGCACAAATCAATCGAACAACACATCAATCAAGAAACCTGCACCTTGCTCGATCAGCAGAACGGTCGAGGTGTATTCGAACCTCATACACTGGAGGCTTCAAGGGGCGGAGGCACAAGGGGCAGTGGAGCAAGGTGAGGTCCATCCAGACCATAGAGAGCTCCATCGTCGGGTCCTGTTCCGTCTGCATGATCTCGCCGTCCTTGTGCACAACCATCTCTCACTTTAGGGCCGGAGCATTACAAAGCTTACCGTCACATATTCATACTACTTCAAGGTGCATTAAATCAACACATGCAAGTATCAAAAGGGGAGTCATGGCATGCATGCATGTGTTGTAATTAATGCGTCGGCAAACGCAAATTATTGAAATATATCGAGTGCAGTGCTTTGATGTGTCGCGTCAACTCGTAGTACAACAACGAGAAGTTTGATTACTACAACGCCCTCTCCCTCGCGTGCTGAGCTCCGGTGCCTTTGGCTGCATGATAGGTGGCCCACCCACCTGCTGGGCCCACCTATCATACACGCAAAGGCAGGAGCAGTAAGTCAATGAAGCTGCGTCCCTCCCTCGCCCATGAGCGTGGTGGCTGGCAGGACTAGGAGAAGCTTTTGTTCGCTACACGCTCTCCCTCCCGCACGCGGTGGACATGCAGCTGTTCAATCGGTGTTAGATGGCCAGAAGCATACTGTAGTACTCCTCCAGTGTAGTAGTACTCCATCATTGTTCGACTTCCCGAAGAGGCGAAGAGCCAAGCGCAGCCCGGACGCTCGTGTGGCAGTTTCATGTGTAGAGTAGTCTAGGATAGCGTGTACCGTGCCTGTAAGCTTAAAATCGTTGGGGTCGGCTCCATGTTTTTTTATTAAAATAATCTTCTGGCCCTACCTGTCATCCTGGTGATTGTAGTTTGCACGCTCATCTGGTCAAGACAGGAATATATATTTTAATTTGTGGTGGGGTAAATGTTAGGCCTCCTTTGGTTCATAGGGTAGGAAAATCATAGGAATAGGAAAGTCATAGGAAATGAGATGACATGTATCTCAAATTCTATGAGTAGAAATAGAAAAGGAGATGCCCTTTGATTCACATCATAGGATTTTTTCCATTGAGTCTAGGCTAATGTTTATTTTCCTATGAAATGTGGAGGATAGGAAGAATTCCTCCATAGGAATAGGATTCCATTCCTACGAACCAAAGGGCTCTAAAGGAATTTTTCCTATAAAAATTCTATCCTATGAAATTCCTACAAGATTCCTCTAAACCAAAGGAGGCCTTAGAGGTTGCGGCAAATATATTGTACACTGCGGGTCTTTCAGCCAAGTTTAGAGGCAACCATGTGGGGCCAGTGCTATGATGTGTTGTGTCAACTCGTACAACAAGGAGAAGCTTGATTTTACTACTACATGCCTTCTCCCTCGCCCATGCGTGCGGTGGCTCACAGACGAGGACAGGCTTTTCCTTATACTACAACAAGCTATCCCTCCCGCACGCGGTGGACGGACATGCAGCAGTGGATTCGATACTGTAGAAGTAGTAGTAGTAACATCATTGTTCGTCTTCACGAAGAGGCAAAGAGCCAAGAGCAACCCGCACGTGGCAGTTGCGAACCTTGGAGCACACATATAGCCAGGCTCTTGCATGAGACAAAATTGCTATGTGAGCCCACTATTGTAGTACTTGCTAGTATAGCCCTGTAAACCAGAAAGGAGTATTTGCCTTTCAAGAGATTTCAACAAGTGACTAGACTACACCGAGACGGAGTACATATGGAATAAAATGAGTGAATCTACACCGTAAATAAATACGTAGTTCTCTCGTTTTCATCTCCGCCTTGGTCACGGTGCACAATATTGAATATACTAGTACTGACTAGTCTCTTTTTGACACGCATTTACGTTTTTTTAACACAGTACAGACGCAAGTGCTCATATACACGCGCATACACTCACCCCTATGAACGCACACACGCACACCCTACCCCTATGAGCACCTTCGAAAGACTGAGCCAGCATATCATCTTGAAATTTACGAAGTCACCATAGGCACCTCGTCATCGACGGGAACGTCTCCTGAGACACGCGATAGATGCGAGCGGCAGTCGCCTCCATAGGTGCTTGAATGCCAAGGAGGGAGAGGGTAGCGGTTCCCGAGATGTTGAATGGTCAATGATGCATCCTCAATTACTTGCAGAGGGAATTAATTGGAGAAGCAGAATAGAGCCAGCACGATGTGAATGCAACAGAGTTTGGACTCTCATATAAAGGCGCCCCACGACTCCAATCCATCTACTGCTAGTCTCTGCGCAACACTGCTCACTCCAATCCAAGATCAAGTGGCCAGAAGCCACAAGCACCTATGGAGGCGATGGACGCGAGCGGCAGTCGGCTGTGTGAAATCATCCAAGGCGCCGGCTTGCGGCCCCGCACCGTGCAGCATTTCCAGATGGTGCTGGCAACCGCCCATGTCATAGCCCTCGCTGACGCCGGCTTCGCCTCTCGCATGGACAACATGATGGTCAACTCCATCCGCAAGTTCACCGCCATCAAGAAGCGCACGGATGACCTTGCCGTACTGCTCCAGCCGGCGCGCCCAGGCTCCTCATTGCCTGCCACCCTCATCGGCCTCCATGGTGATGAACTCTTTCAAGCCCTAGTGGCCCTGCAGGTGCCGGAGGTCGCGACGAAGAATGTGCACCTCGAGGCCGCGCTCGCCGCGCAGTGCCTCGCCATGCAAGAAACCCTCGACCTGCACATCCACGTCTACGAGGAAATCATCTACATAGGCCACTACAAGGCCAGCGAGGACAGAAAGACGTTGGCCTTCTTCCAGCGGCTGGAATCTTTGGACGCCATTGTTCAGAAGCACGTCGACCTGGCCACGAAAGTCGCTGCTACTTAGCCGCCATTCGGTGGGCCGGCGCCCTGAGTTGAGGAGGTGGATGTCATCGATGGATGCATCTCTTCTTCTTGCCTCCTATAACCAGCACTGCATCGCCTCGTGGCCTTAATGTTTTATTAGTATAGGAGTATATGCCATTTTTATTCCAGCCGTAACATTTTCACTGTGAGGTGGGGCCGCAGTTGAGCAAACCGACCATCGGCAAATCCCCACCCCGCCCACCGGGCGTCGGCTGAGTTTAGAATTAGAAGAGAGAAACGAGGTAGAAGAGCTAGCTGTAGCACGGACGCTGTCGTCAGATGGGACTCGTGTTGATAGAATAGGAGTACTGAGCACTCGTACCTCTTTTTTTTAGGGAAAAAGTAGTCGTATGTCTAGTACTACCACTAGTTGTGTGCGTGCGACCTATACCTGTCATCACTTTAGGTCTCCTTTTCGAACCGCAGCTACGCTTCACAGTACATATTTTTTCACGCATTTATCCTCCTATATGTACTCCTAGGCTATTTCCACGTGCTCCCTTTCATCGACATGTGGGACATAGAGCATCTGGGTCATAGTGCATGCACGACTCGGAGCATATGCCGGGGTACTTTACATTTCAGACCTCACGAATTACATGCAAACCCCCCGCAGAAGAATAAATAAATAAATGAATTACTACATGAAACCGGATTATTTTCATAGAAACCGAAGCACGTTCATTAAATTTTGGACATAACACATTTATAAAAAACTACCGGACCTAAACCAGTCTAAAGACCTCTTTGATTCGCAGATACTGAAAACACAGGAATTGGGAAAGTATGATGGCGATGAACCAAGACGAGGAGAACTCTAACTCAGTTAGAGGTTAGAGTTAGATTCTAACCCTGAACTAACTCTAAACCAAAGAGGTGTATGGATGGCAGGGTTAGATTGACAATAAATGTTCTTTCTCAATCATTTGACTACTTTGGACCCTATTTCCTGCCGGATTTGGTGTGGCCGGCTCTTGTGTGGCCTCCTCCCGCTCACAATTGACATAAATGAACCATCTTTACAAATCAAGCATGCAAAACATGATAAATTTTACTTTGTCCATACAATTGAGATATCCCACTTAAAATACAAGACCTCAATCAAGCTTCACAAAAAAATACACTCCATGAAACAAAGCATGAGCTAACTCATCACGGAAGTCATTCACGATAGGGAGGGATCCCGGAGCCCCTCACGCACCCAGGGAGGAGCTCGTCATCGTCGCTCTGGAGGAAGGCTCTGTAGAGCCCAAGCCCCAGGAACCCCTCCGACGTCGGCGCTTGCGAGTTGAGGTCGACACCGGCATGGGTAGCAGGGCCACTTGCCGACGACTACGAACTGAATCTTTGGGCCTCTAGAAATAATGCAAGCCTAAAACTGAAATACCTAGAAAGGTGAACTGAATCTTTGGGCCTCTAGAAATAATGCAAGCCTAAATCTGAAATACCTAGAAAGGTGAACTGAATCTTTGGGCCTCTAGAAATAATGCAAGCTTGGAACTGAAATACCTAGAAAGGTGAACTGATTCTTTGGGCCTCTAGAAATAATGAAAGCCTGAAACTGAAATACCTAGAAAGGTGAACTGAATATTTGGGCCTCTAGAAAGATTTATTACCTCCTCAAGCAGCATCAAATAATTCCATGCGTGCACAACAAATCTATACCATGTTTAATCAGGATCTACTTTTCCAAATCAAAATTAGCCCTAGAGCGAGCAAGATCAATGATATGGATGTGAGACAGAGAAGGAACGAACAAACTCACCCCTCTCGCGACCTCCCTGGTAGATGTGCTGCCACCGCGCACGATAGAGGGAGAAAAACGACCGGTGAAGGGGGAGTGGGGCGAGCTTCGAAAGCCAGAGGGAGAGGTCGGCTAGAGGAGGGCGGCGGAGGCCGGAGGGAGAGGGCGCCCGGAGGAGAGAGAGGGTGAGCAGCTGAGCAGCGCTTGGCAGGCAGCCCGATGGGGAACAGAGAGGAGTCGTGCGAGGGGGGGGGGGGGCCCCCCCCCCCCCCGGAGGGAGCGATCTGGTGCGGGCAGGGGAGATTTTTTTAGTTCTCTTTTAGTGGGCCCGAGGAGAACTAACCCAATTAGAACCTCTCCACCGGGCTATTTTTTTAGCTGGGTTAGCGCAAACTAGCTCAAACTAACCCCTCCTGTTTGGATAATTTGAGGCTATTTCAACCCAAGCTAGCTCTAACTCAGGGATCCAAACAAAGAGGAGTAGTACTGTACATGCTACAGTCTGGACCGTAGCACATTGTTTTTTATGGCCATATCAGCACATTGTTTTCTACTACTGGTTCACTGGGCTGCCGTGGTTCGCACTCCTCCGACGTGCGTAGTAGCACTACTAGTATATACCACATGATTCTTTGCTCCTTCTTACTACTATGTACTTCGCCGACATGTGGGAGAGCCAGCATCCAGGTCGACGTGTCATGCACCAGATTAGAGTGCGGAACGGAAGGGGGGCATCACCCCGGTCGTACCGCCAGTAATTCATGACTATAGTGAGTAGTCATATCACAAGTCTTTCTAGTAGTAACGCGCCATCAAATCACACAGCCCGACCTTTCCAGCAGTAAGTAAGTTAAATCCGCTACTCCCTCACCCTCCTCGCCTCTCTGTCAAACCGCCTACGTGAAAACTGCCGGGCGTACTGCCCGGGAAAAGCCCTGCCCTCAACTTTTAACTACGCAAAAATAGTTCGAGCTTGTTCATTCTATATAAATACTAGTACTGTATGTTTATTCACCCATGGGGTTGTTCAATGAATGGAGGGCCGGGGAGCACAAGTGAACAATACTACTACTAGTAGTAGTAAGTAGGAGTCGTATAGTTAGTCACCTTAAATAGAGAGTTTCTTTTCTTTAATGCCACGTACGCAAATTGAAATGCTTGTTGTGGAGAGAAAAAGATAATCACTCCACTGTATATGTACGCAGGGGCCTGAGTGCTTGCTTTACTAGGGTTGCTCTCTTCATTCTCTCATCCTCTCCAGATCTAAACAAGATAACGGTAGCGACATTTTCTCTCTGCTCACCACTGGTCACAAATCCAGCTGGATCCCTTCGGCTGCTGTGTGTAGAGGATTAGGTGCATCGTTCATGCGGTCATCGCCGGCGAGGGAGGAAACCCACAGCTGCCGGAGGGGCCCGATCCTCTGCCCGTGCCGTTCTCTCCGACACAGCACTGGCTCGGGAGGTCCTCCGACCCTTCTTCCTCCCTGCCGTATTGTGCGCAGATCCGACTTGCCGCCGCCAACATCCCGATGACCCTCAGGTATAAGTTCTTCGAAAGTGGCCTCGCTCTACTGCCCCAGCTCCCCACGTGTCCGCATGTGCATCTTTTTCTACTCCCATCAGCTCTTCCAAAGCCACCTAAATTTTTAGTATTATTAGAGGTAAAGCTACTTCATGCATTCGAATCTAGGACTTGGTTCCAACAACGAAGAAAGGGGGGAAGTTGTAGCATGAATCTAGGACTTGATTCAAAGAGGAAATAATATGGTGAAAGTAGTAGAAACCGGATACACAATCGGTCTCTTGGCTGAATAGGGAAATAATGGGAAAATGCAGTACAAACTGGATAAGGAACAGATCTATTATTGGTTGAAAAAAGGATAGAAAGTGGCGGCTGGTGGACAAGTCAACAGAGTATGTCCAGGATTAGATTTGTTGCCCTCACATAGTAAAAGGTCTCCAGGAATAGAATTGTTGCCCTCACATAGTAAAAGGTCTCTAGGATTAGATTTGCTGCCCTCACATAGTAAAAGGTCTCCAGGATTAGATTTGTTGCCCTCACATTGTAAAAGGACTCCAGGATTAGATTTGCTGCCCTCACATAGTAAAAGGTCTCCAGGATTAGATTTGCTGCCCTCACAGAGCATGAACAAACTCGGCATCAGCACTTTATGCCTCCTTGTAGGTACATTGTGCTGATGCGTCCACTGTCGCGTGTCCTTATACCAACCTTTTGTTGTTGTTAATGTAAGGGCGCATGTAAAATGACGCGATCACACTGATACCTTAAGGACATGTCTAACTAGTGTTATTGTTAATCTAATGCCTCCAGTGATATGATGCAATTAAACTATGTTACAAATGGTACTCCTGCTGTTTTCCCCAGTATGATAAGTAAGTTGCTCCTTTACGCTACTGAGTGTCCTGGTGTCCCCATGGTCCCATGCCCTTAAACCAACTCTTTAGTTGTTGTTGATTTACTGTATCAGGTAAACAAGCAATGCCACCATTAAAGTAATCCCATATTTGACGAATGTCATTGTTGATCGTAATGCTTCCGGTAACATGAAGCATTGCTGACGTTTTAAAATTTCTACTATCCTTGTGTGATTGCCAGGAACATAATTAAGATGCTTCTTTTCATTTCGTGTATGTTTCGTATATTCTTATTGACCAGCAACTATTAACTTTCTATCTTTTTGTGCAGATAGGGATATCCATTTCACCTTGTTGCTATTGTGACCTTTTGGTGAACTGCACAAAACACTTTTTTTGGAATGAGTGTCTTGTGCAGTTCAACTAAAATGTCACGTGGGCAACATCTCTCAATTTTGGTGGAACTGCACAAAATGGTGATTGGAGTTTCCAAAATCTCCGTCAAATTCTGCTGGTAATCTCGTGCAACATTTTATTAGCCTTTGCAAGATGAGCTGTCACTGTCACCACAATGGCACTTTATTTTAGTGGAACTGCATAAAAGGATAAGCAAATTATAGTTACACCTTACATGAGCCGGACAACCAACCTTAATGTTCCTCAATTTTAGTGCAACTACTAAAGAAGAACCTACCAGCTCACGAGAGCAAGTACTTCTTGCTAGCTGAATGATGCAATCTTTGCTTCATTTCAGGTGGACTACAGAAGAAGGTGCATGAATTGAATCATGGAACTCCAGGCTGGCCTCATCTGAGTGGAACTATAGGTTGAGTTCAAGGAGTGCCATTATTATAGTAATCAGGCTCTTCTTATTTGTGCTGTGCAAATAGGAATACTCAACTACAGATGTTCTGACGGTCAAGAGTATTCGCCAAGTTCTTCGGTTGTATGACACGGCTAGCCAAGATGGATTTAATCCTGATATTCACTTTATCAAAAGGCTCTAATGGGTTGGTTCTGAATCTTGCAACCTGGGAATCAATGAGATGTGTAGGCATCTTTGTTGTACTTATTATTCGAATCTTATTTGTTGGTTTTGAATCTTGCAAGCTGGGAATCAATGAGATGTGTAGGCATCTTTTTTGTACTTATTATTTGGATCTTATTTGTTGGTTCTGAATCTTGCGAGCTGGGAAACACGGCATGATGATGCAGAGGACAACAACCATAACAAACAGTTCAAACTTGGTAGTATTATCTATGTGAAAGTGCGACAAATGTGCTGATCGTGTGCGTCCTGAGAATAATAATTCTAATTGTTGTGCATGTTGATCCGGTGGCACCGATAGAATGAGCCAATGCATTGTTTGTTTTAAGTATACATTTCTATTAAAGCTAATTAAATTTAAGTGAAGTGACCACTAACTCTTGTTATTACAGTACCAATACAGACCTGCTCGTGAACCGACGTGTGGCCGGAGTAGGTTTCATAATGGAGGCGTTTGAATGCGCCGAGGGTGCAACTTCTGCCGGGCGTGCAGCGGGCGAGGGAGGGGTAGTAACTGTTGTCGCCTGTACACACTCAGTTTACTGTTGAATCCAGTTCCCCAAGAGACTGTTGCTGCCGCTTACCCACTCGTTCACTTGAAGAGACTCCAATGGAGATCCGAGGGGTGAGCCTGCTGGATATGGACTTCAGCAAGGAGTTCCCCTTTGAGTGCGCCATTCAGTCCTATGGCTTCACCAAGTTGAATGTGATGTACGCCAACGATCCGAACTCGGTGAAGCTCTGCCTCGCCGAGTTCAAGCAGTACCTACAGGACGAGAAAGCACAAGGTCGCAGGACTAGACCTTGTGCCCATCCATTCTTCTCCTGACAGGGACCAGCGGATCGCCGTCGCCCAGGTATGTGTGCGGGATGAGGTTCTCGTCTACCACTGCTGTAGGGCCATCAGAGGTTCTGGAGCATTCGCCCGTTTCATCGGTAGCGCCGACTGCACCTTCGCTACGGTGGAGAGAAGGAAGAACGCGATGATTCGGCCATCTGGTGCAACAAGCTTGTCGACATCCAGAAGCAATACAAGATCATCGGCAACGGGCAGGAGAAGGACTCCGTGGTTGACCTTGCCGAGACCATCATCAACCCCTGATACGCCAACATGAAAGAAGATAACAATAACAAGGACCTGAACATGTGGTAGGTACCTCTGAATCTAGCCTACATAACCTACGCGGCCAAGGACGCATACGCATGCTACGACATGTACATGCGGATCTTGGACATGAGGGCGTGTCTGCTTCCCGTAACCGACGAGTACATAGACAGCCGCAGCCTCACGATCAAGCGTGCCAGGAAGGTCTAGATGTTGTACTTTATCTGTTTATAAGCACCTTTATCATCTGAGTGTTTCATGCATTAGCCTATGTGTCATAATTATCTGTTTTGTCCAAAATATTTCTTTTAAGAACCCATTAACCTGTTTGCTTTTTTTAGTGGCTATTTGCTTATGTATGTAACTAGTTCACTTGTCCGTTTCAAAAAAAAAGAAACTAGTTCACTCGGCTGCCGTGCTTTGAATCTCCTTCCTCCCAACATATTCCCCTTCTCAGGTGGACCCAGCAAGTCTCGTACACAGACATATGGGACCAACCACCTATCCATTTGTATTTCTTTATTTTGTTCAATCTTTCGTCCTCTTCCTATACAGCGGCTAGCCATCATAGCCTATGGCGTTGGCCAGGCCATCCCTCTACTCCCACACATTGTCCGGCGGCGGCAGCTCCACCGGCCCACCCTGCACCCGAACAAGTCAACCCTCATACTCCCCTCCGCCTGCGTCTTCCCCCCCTCCGGTTCGTTCAGTCTGAGGTCTCGATGTCATCCTCCACCTTGGTGCTCTCGCCGCGGTGCCACCATTTTTCGTTCCCAACATGGTCAGCAAAACAAGAGGAATCGAGAGACAACTGTTCATCGAGAGGCTGACAGTCCCGGGCCCACCAGGTCCATGGCCTAGGTTTTGTTGTTTAACATGGGCAGCCCACGACATGTTTCAACATTTTTTGGTTCTAGCAGGTATCAAGCGGCCTCTAGGCCGCCCAACCTAGCTTGTCTATAACATCAGCAGCCCAAGTTATGTTTGTTTTTTCAAGATGACACACAACTCAGTTCTAGTTTTCTATAAGAATGCAAAACTGAACCTATATTTATATCTTATTTTATTACATATATATATATATATATATATAATAGAAACAACATAAGGTTCCGTTAAACCTGTCGTCCGTCCAACCATTTTATAGACCTTCCCACTTCCTTTATTTTTCGTTTTCATTAATCCAATATCTGAATTTTCTCCCACTTTCTTTTTCGATGTAAACTGAGTTTTCTCCCAGTACTTTTCCCTAGAACCACCTCAACTGTCCCACGTTTAGCTTAAAATATAATAATACCCCACGTCCTATTAACTCATCAAATTAAAATGATATTTTATTTCATAAATTGAAAGTTCTTACAAAATAATAATAATAATTGTTTATATATAACTTGGCAAGTTAACTCCTAGTGATTGCGTACATAAGCTTGCAAAGATTTTACTGACCAATGCAGTAATAGACGTGCAATCATGTGTTTATGTTTTTATAACATTTCTCCGTCCAGCCCAACATGATATTTTCACCCAGCCTAGCAAGTCTACGGATTTCAAGAAAAATGCAAATGGGCTTTAAATTCTACCATATATATAAACGGGCTGCATAGATGCTACATCATTGTTTCACCCAGCCCACCAAATGGACTAAAAAAACAAATGGACTGGCTGACATGTGGGCCAGTAGGTCGACGCCAAAGCAAGGCGTTGGATTTACATCCAACGGCCGGCATTCTTCTTCAATCTCTTGTCTTCTTCCCCCAGCGCTGCTGGGACCGCCTGCTCTAGCCTCCGGCGTCCAGCGGTGTTGTTTTGCGTGCCTCAGCGAAACGCTACCCCACCGATAGCTAGGCCATCCCTCCACTCCACACCTCCTGTTATTGTCTGCTGAGTGTAGGCCCACCCCGCACCCGAACCAGTCAAGTTTCCCACTCCTCTCTGTCTGCAACTCCACTGCCGCGTCTTCCCCATCTCCGGGTCGTTCGAGTCTGGGGCCTCACCATCGTCCACCGCCTAGCTGCGCTCGGCGAGGCGTGGTCAACAAACAAGAGTCATCGGAAGAGGACTGAACATGGAGAGCCTGATGGCTGGGACCCACGAGGTCCATGGTCGCACGCAAGGAAAGTTCCTCCTTATTAAGTTGTTTCCTCCCCCTGACAGCTGGGACCCACCGACTGTATCTTCACATGGAAGGAAGTGCCTCCTTGTTATGCGAAAAAAACCATTCCTCCCGATGACAGCTAGGACCTGGCAGATTTGGTGGCTGACTTGTGGGCCTACTAAGCAGACGTGTACGCAGGGCTTTGTCAACTTAATCAACAAATGATTCTGGCAGCTGGACCGTTGGATGTTAATCCAACAGCCGTGCTCCTTCTTCAACCTCTGTTCTTGCCCCTGTCTCCCACGGGCGGCAGTGCTACCGTGCACCCGAACCAGACAAGTTTCCCACTCCTCTCCATCTGCGACTCCACTGCCATGTCTTCCCCATCTCCGTGTCGTTCCAGTCTGGGGCCTCGCCGTCGTCCACCGGCCTTGGTGCGCTCGGCACGGTGTGGTCAACGTGGTCAACAACCGAGAGTCATCAGAAGATGACTGTACCTGAGAGGCTGATAGTGGGGACACACCATGCCCATGGACGCATGCATGCAACTGCATCCTTTTTACCCTGAAAAATAATGTTTTCTCCCCCCGACTGCTGGGACCCACCAGCTACATCTTCGCACACAAGGAAGCCCGACTGCTGGGACCCACCAGCTACATCTTCGCACACAAGGAAGTGCGTCAATATTACGGGCAAAAAAAATGATTCGCCCCTGACTGCTGGGACCCACCAGCTACATCTTTGCATGCAAGGAAGTGCCTGACAGTCGGGACCCACCTGGTCGAAGCATACGTAGCGTTGTCATTCTGGTCGCGAACGTGTACGTACATATGATCGGTCTGTCTGCAGGCTACAGCGATGAACCGTGGCCGTGTAAGGAAGGGCACGTGTCATAGTAGAGGTGCGCACGTGTCATAGTAGAGGCGCGCACATAGCATGTACACGTACGTACAGTGGCCGGGGTGCAAGAAAGTAAATACGGCCACATACATACATACGGGCGGGGTCTCGAACGCCTACTCGCGCATACATACGGCCAAGGCTCCTGTACATGGCTGGGTCAAAATGGAGAAACTGCACCGTCGTCGTGTTCATGGGGAGGCAATGGAATGCGTCGTGTTCATCGGGAGGCAACGGAATACGTCGTGTTCATCGGGAGCCAACCGGCTTGGACGGAACAGTCGATGGAAATGAGGCCTGGCATACCGTAGAACGGAGGAAACGGCCTTATGTTCGACCAGCCACGGTCGAAACGGGATCCTGTTCATCGGGAGGGGTCTGTCGTACCGCAAAACGGAGGAAACGGACCTCCTACGGTCGAAACGGGGTCTTGTTGGTCGGGAGGGGTGTGGCGTACCGCAAAACGGAGTAGACAGACTTGTGTTGGAGCGCTATGGTTGAAACGGGGGTCCTGTTCATCGAGAGGGGTGTGGCGTACCGCAAAACAGGACTCCATGGGATACTATCCATCTCCACCGTCGACTGCCTCCACGAGCTACTGTTCATCCACCATCGACCTCCTCCAGCCTCCACCTGTGACTATTCACCCATGGGCTCCTGTTCATCCAGCCTCCACCGTGCGCTCCTCCACCGGCTACTATTCAACCAGCCCTCTCCATGGGGTCCTGTGCAACCACCCCTCCATGGGCTACTGTTATTCCAGCCCTCCACCGACTACTATTCAACCAGCCCTCCACGGGGTCATCCTGTTCATCCAGCCCTCCACGGGGTCCTGTTCATCCACCCCTCCACCAGCTCGATCGATCGGGGTCCTGTTCATCCAGCGGCAACACCACGGATTCCTGTTCATCCAACCCCCCACCGGGAACTGTTCATCCAAACCCCCCCAACAACGCTCACTGTTCAACCAGAGGCAGCATCGATCGGCTTCAGTTAGCAGCAGTAGCGAAGGAATCGCTCGATCGGGTTCAGTTAACAGCCATCGATCGATAGCTCGGGTTCAGTAAGGCGTAGCCTGCAGTGCAATCGCTCGGGTTTAGTAGGCGAACGCCTCGCCTGGGTTCAGTTAGAGCCCAACGCCTCGCACCCACGTGCGTACATGTACGAGAGAAACACGCATCGCTCGGCCCCCGACCACCCACTGTAACCGGGAGCTCCCCCGATATTTTCCTCTTCCTCGCTTCTACCATGGTTTTTCCGTCATGCACGGCCCAAAGAATGTCATGCAGCTACGTCTCCGGCACGCCCAGGACGAAAAGCCCATTTTCTGTCATGATTTGTTGTCATAGAAGTAGGACCCCACCACATCTATGATGATACCGGGTTTTGTCACAATTATCGTCATAGAAGTGTCATAAGCATGACAATTTTTTTTTGTTCGGCCCAAAATGTCACGGATGTGTCTTTTTTTTGTAGTGTTGCCGCTCGCGTCACTCAGACGGCGCCCGTTGGCGGACCTCCCCACCGTTCTCCATCACCCACTGCCAACGCCGCCACCGGCCCGGCGGGGAATGAGCAGCAAGCTTCATCGCTGCACCCCTCGGTGCTGCGGGACAGATGCACCGCCACCCCGTCGCTGACTCCGGCCGGCTCGTCGTCCCACGCTCGTCGCGCACCCACGGACACGCAGGCCGCGCTGCTCATGGCACGTGAGCTCTTGCGCTACTGCCCGGTCGACGCCCTGAACGAAGACTGGCTGGACCGCATCGTCGAACTCGTCAGCGCCGCTGGGGGCTCTCCTGCACCGTCTCTCTCGCTGCCTCGCCCACCTCCAGCTGCGGGCGACGTAGCCCACGGAGCGCCTCCACCACCTCCGCATCAAGACGCCGCCCTTGCCCCAAGACGCACGGCCCCACGGCATGACCCGCCGCGCAGGACGCCCGCGCACGAAGAAGGAAGCTGCCAAGAAATCCCTCGGCCGCAAGAAGATGCTCCTGCACTCCCTGCACCACCACATCAAGACCGCGCGCCGCCTGCGGTGGCGGCGCGAGGGTACCAGGACCGGGCTCCGCCTCCACAACGGGCTTCGATGACCACGGCGGGCTGCCGCGCCTTCACCCCCGAGCTGCGTAGCGTCGTCTGGCCCGGCAAGTTCAAGCCCGACCTGCCTCCGCGCTACGACGGCACCCCCGACCCTGCAGAGTTCTTGCAGCTCTACGAGCTGAGCATCGAGGCGGCCAACGGCGACGAGAATGTCATGCCGAACAGGTTTCCCATGGCTCTCAAGGACGGCGCGCACTCGTGGCTCCTAAACCTGCCCGCGGGATCGATCTCCTCCTGGGGCGAGACGCGCGAGCACTTCGTCGCCAACTTCCAAGGCACCGGCGACCGCCCGCCTATTGCTGGTGACCTGCGGTGCATCAAGCAGCAACCAGGGGAGACCCTGCAGAAGTACATCCAGCGTTTCAACAGCGTTCGCCTCAAGATACCCAAGGTGAGGAACGAAGCCATCATCTCAGCATTCTCTGATGGTGTCCGTGATGTCAAGATGAAGGAGGAGCTCGCCATCCACGAGGACCTATGCACAGCTCTGGAGATGTTCAACATGGCGACCAAGTGCGCAAGGGTTGAGGAAGGACGCCTCTCCCTCCTCGAGCTCCTAGCCGCCGACCGGGAAGACAAGAAGGCCAAGACCAAGGACGTGAAGCGCAAGGGGGCTGCCGTGCTCGCGGCGGAGCCGAAGATGAAGCGTGGCCGTGACCACCCAAGTCGTCCAAGGCCAACCGCCCATTCTGCGCCTTCCACAATGTTCACAGCCACAACACTAATGACTGTCAGGAGCTCAGGGCCATCCGTGATGGGCGCTTCGGTCGACACCCCGAGCGCAAAGACCGGGGCTATGGCCGAGGAGGAGGACGAGGTGGAGGACGCTAGGACGACCGCGGCCCCTGCCAGGAGTGGTGCGACCGGCCTCGGGAGGACCGCTGGCAGGACCAGCCTCGCGAGGGCGCCTGGAGAGACCAGCCTCGTGAGGACCGTCCCCAGGGCAACGCTGGCCTCCCTCCGCTGCCACCACCACCATGAAGGAACAACGACCATCATCAGGACGACGGGGCTGGGGGCTTCCAGGAGCCTCACGCCATTGCTTGCATCTTGGGTGGCGCTCAGGCCCCAGCCTCCCAGCGCATCTTCAAGCAATTTGCTCGTGAGGTGAACGCGGCCCTTCCCAGGCTCGAGGCCACGGGCCCGCTCAGGTAGTCCAAGTGCGCCATCACCTTCAGCTCCTCCGACCAACTCAAGTGCGCAGCAACTGCCGGCGCCCTCCCGATGCTCTGCTCACCCATCATCGGCAATGTCCAAGTCACCAAGACCCTCATCGACGGTGGTGCAGGGCTCAATCTCCTATCCGTCGAGACGTTCGACCGCCTCCAAGTGCCATACGACCAGCTACAACCAACCAAGCCTTTCTCAGGAGTGACCGGCGGCTCCACCACCCCGACCGGGTAGGTCCGCCGTCCTGTCACCTTCGGCCTGCGCGACAACTACCGCGCCGAGCTCATTGACTTCGATGTCGCCCACATCCGCCTGCCGTACAATGCCATCCTTGGGTATCCAACCCTGGCCAAGTTTATGGCAGTGACCCATCACGGCTACAACTTCCTCAAGATGCCAGGGAGCGGCGGCATCATCTCGGTTGCCTGCGAGGAGAAGGATGCGGTGTGCTCCCTCGAGCGCGCTTACCGGGCTGCAGCGGCCGAAGACCCTGACAACGAAGGCACACTATACCCTCCTAAGGCCATCCCCAAGAAGAAGAAACAGCTGCCCCACCAAGGGCCTCAGGAGAGCGGCGTTTCCAGCGGCACCACCTCAGGACCTGCGCCCGCAGAAGGGACGCCTCCCTCCCTCGCATAGGAAGGCGTGCCCGATGCCCTCCTCAGGCTGGGCTCGGAGGCTCTCTTCTAGAGGGCCTCAGACCTATCCAACATCACGAGGGAGGCGCTTGGGCACCATGTGCAGGCGTACTTCGCCGCACGTTTCCCTCAAGAGGGCACAAGGCGTGGAGTGCCTAGTGCTCAGGACTTCATCACCAAGGCGACCCAGGACCTTCAAGAGACAAGAGCCATGCGCGGCGACCGCCGCACACCACCTGGCGAAGATGACAAGCTGCGCGTCTGCGTCGACATTCCAGGGCTCAACAAGGCCGCATCTCAGGAGCGTTTCTGGCCTTCGCGCGTTGGTCGGTGCGAGGGTCCACCTCACAGCTATGTTCGCATGCCATTCGGCTTGCCGAACGTGGCTGTCACCTTCCAGCGCCATTTACGGAGCATTCTGGCAGCTCCGGAGGCCAGGCATCACGCAGTCCTAGCAGAGATGGCGACTCTTCAGGAGCCACCCGGGCCCCCAGAGCCTCCCGAGGCTCAAGACCCTGGCGGCCCATGAGGGGCGACTTCTCCAGCACGCATCTTTAGCTATTCCAACACCTCGCCACCAACGATACCAGGTGACTCTTTCCGGTTCATTCAGTTGGGGCGGCCCTCGGGCAGCATTATCCCCAAGTCGCATGGGCCTGTCCCTTCGATGTGTGTCGTTTTGCGTTTTTAGCTTCCTGTGTTGGGGGCGCCCCTCGGGCTGCATCATCTCCAGGCCGCACGGGTCCGTCCCTGTGGCATGTATCATTCCTGCATCTATCTGAACTAGCTTGCCTCCTTGCATGATTTACCATATAATTATCACCTGCCCGTCCGGTACTTTGGTACCATAAACGTCGTGCTCCCTTGCACGCCCACCCGTCACCGCCTCATGATTAAGGACTGGCACGGCGCCTGTGCTCAGGTCCGTCCCTGCAGCGTCACTAAACCCAAGAGGCTGAGCTCTGGCTCGTGGGCCAGCTCCCGTGTACGTCACCTCCCATGGTCCTTGGTGCCTTGTGCTCACATGAGCTAAACGTGCATGAGAAGACTAGGCATGGCGTCTGTGCTCGGGCTAGTGTATTACTGTATCTCGGGAAAGCTAGCTACGACATCAAGCTCGTCCACAGTGACGACTTCACGTGGGCCATGTCACAGGTTAAGTGGTCCATCCCCAACCCCTCTGGTTCAACCGCCGTCGATCTCTTCGACGGCCCTGCCGCTGATCTCCTCCGCCAAGCGGTCAAGGATTTGTGAGCTTTATACGCCATCGAGCCCATTTTGTCATTTCTGAAGGACAAGTTCTACGGCGGCGGCTTGGGATCCTCAATTGCCAAGTCAGATTTCATCGACCATGACCACGACCACGAGGAGGGCACCCACGAAGGTTCTTCCAAGGTGAAACAGCCCATCTTGACATCAGAGAGTGCACCATGGGTCTGTGCTCTTCCAACTGGAAGGATCCCGTCCATGAAATGTGAGGCAACATTCTATCAGCAAATTTTACCTTTTCTAGCTTGGCAACCCGTACCCTTTGTTGTAGTAGCATTTGCCGTGCGGTGCTTTAACTGTGCCATGTTTAATTATTTCAGTTATGCAAAATTGTATTGTTCAATAGCTCTATGTGATGTTTAAGTATGAATTGTCCACTTCAGTTTCACGAATGGCTATATTTGGTTGTTTATAGTGAGTAGATGCCTTGTTTATCTGTATTTGGTTGTTAGGTTGGTTGGAGTGAGCATTTTTCCAGTTATCGATCAGATGCCTTGTTTATATGTATTTGGTTCTTAGTTTGGTTGCAGTGAGCATTTGTCCAGTTATCAAGCAGATGCCTTGTTTATCTGTATTTGGTTGTTAGGTTGGTTGCAGTGAGCATTTGTCCAGTTTTCAAGCATATGCCATGTTTATCTGTATTTGCTTGTTAGGTTGGTTGCAGTGAGACTCTGTCCAGTATTCAATGGCTATATTTTTTTGTTATACTAGTCATTTATGCCTTGTTTATTTCAGTCATTCACAATGTGTTGTTCATTATGTGCAAGTCAGAACTGTGCCGCTCGACTACATCAATACCAGTTTGAACGACTATATTTGGTTCCAGTTATTCCTGGTGTAGTTAACACATGCCCTTTTTTCAGTTTTACACATTTATCTAGTGTGATGTTTAAGCATTACCTACGTTCTATTCATTTTCAACAATACCAGTTTGAATTGCAATATTTGATGGCTGTTAATTTGATGGTTGTTAAGCCTGCTGTCGGTAACATTGCCTTCCATTTTATATCTGCTTTAACAGCATGCTGAAACCAACACATTCAAGCTATCATTTGGAGATGATGTTGTTTACCTTTGCTATATTTGTTTGATGTTAAGGTTGCTGTACTTATCATGCCTTTCCACTACTTATGCAGGACAACAACGGGAGTGGTCACCATTTTCGGCCGAGGTTAGCTTCATCCCTCGGCTTGTACTCCCCCCATCGTTCCATAATGTACTGCATATAGATCTAGGCCTGGATACTTGTTACCTTCTAATATTGACTTGTTGCTTGTAGGTACATATGCCCTTGGCAAGGATCCACGCATCGACCCTTTTTGCGTATGGGGCAATGAGATATTCATGAACAAGCATCAAGTGAGGAAACTGAGAAGGATTATTAGAAAAAAGATATGAATGGTGGCAAGCAAATTATTTGTTTATGCTCTATCAAACACAACAGTGAGCTGTAGGATGGTAACTACAAACTCTGCAACCTTCTCTTTTTACTGCCCATAATGAGTTGTTAGAAAACAATTTCTGAATCTTTTTCGTTCCCAGTGGTTCCCGAAGCAGTTCACTCAAGATTACCTCACAAAGTACATGATTGGTGGACACGCAATGAAGGTTAAAGTATTTCATCCAGACTACAATGAGCAACGAGAAGTCGTAATGAAGACAGTGAAGGATGGACGGGCAGCCATCACAAGGGGTTGGCCTAGAGTCGTGTGCGCATTACGCATGGAGGAGGGCACAATATGGGCATTCCGCTTCACCTTCTCCAGCAACCAGAATGTCTTTCGCCTCTCTCTTTACAGTCTTTAGTACAACTGTGGTTCATCATTCTTTACTTGGTGCTTCTGTAGTTCTTCAGTATATGTACATGTGCATCGAATTATGCATTCGTGGTTGAACCTATATTTGTAATAAACATGGTTGGATATGATATAAGTGATTGCCTACTTTCAAATTCAAAACATGTGATTTTTAAATTAGGGATTAATTAGGGATTACACTGCACACGGTTTGCGAAAGCGAAACATCTACGTTAGACGTGGAGATCAGAAACGTTTCTAGGATCCACTACGTGTGTGATCAATCTCCAATGCACACACGACATCCTCTTGAAAACTGTTTGCCTTAGGCCACCTTGTGCAAACATTTACCACATAAAAACTATGTGTGATGGATAGCCTTTGCCACACAGTTTCTTCTATGCACCGTGTGTGATGCATTCAATAATGCAAACGATAAAATTGTTAATATCATGTGCAATGGCAACGCTATCACAAACGATTTAACAGGAACAATTGTGTGTGATGTACCTGTGAACGGAAACATTTTCCTTGGAGCAACTGTGTGTGATGTACATACGAACTGAAAAGTTTAGCGGGGACTGGCTGTGTGGGATGTACTTGCGACCGGAAACAATTTCGCCTGTATAATTGTATTTTTTTTAGCTCTACTGTACGTATTTCCATATTTGATCGCTCGCCGGTCACACACGACCTCATTTTGCCGAGCGTGTGTGCCAGGAGGGCATATCCCCGACGTTTTCTGGGTCGTGTGGGAAGGACCCCCCAATCGCCGTCACTCACTAGGCGACGGTTCCAAATGCCGTCACGGAAAGGTGTTTAAAACCGTTTGTATAGCACCGACGCGTATCAGTGAAATTACTTCCGAGCAATTGATAGAAAATTACAAAGTTATGACGATATCTAAGGCAATGATCATGAATATAGGCATCACGTCCGTGTTAAGTAGACCGAAACGATTATGCATCTACTACTATTACTCCACACATCGACCGCTATCCAGTATGGATCTAGAGTATTAAGTTCATAAAGAACGGAGTAACGCATTAAGTAAGATGACATGATGTAGAGGAATTAACCCAAGCAATATGAGGAAAACCCCATCTTTTTATCCTCGATGGCAACAATACAATACGTGCCTTGCTACCCCTACTGTCACTGGGAAAGGACACCGCAAGATTAAACCCAATGCTAAGCACTTCTCCCATTTCAAGAAAAACCAATCTAGTTGGCCAAACCAAATCGATATTTCGAAGAGAATTACAAAGATATCAAATCATTCAAAAAAGAATGCAGAGAAGATTCAAATAATATTCATAGATAAGCTGATCATAAATCCACAATTCATTGGATCTCGGCAAACACACCGCAAAAAAGTATTATATCGAATAGATCTCCAAGAACATCGAGGAGAACATGGTATTGAGAATCAAAGAGAGAGAATAAGCCATCTAGCTACTAGCTATGGACCCGTAGGTCTGTGGTAAACTACTCACGCTTCATCGGAAGGGAAATCGAGTTGATGTAGAAGCCCTCTGTGATCGAATCCCCCTCTGGTAGGGTGCCGAAAAAGGTCCCTAGATGGGATCTCACGGGTACAGAAGGTTGCGATGGTGGAAAAGTGTTTTGTTGGATGACTCTGGTGGTTTGGGGATATTTGGTAATATATAGGCGAAAGAATTAGGTCAGGAGGCGCACAGGGGGCCCACAAGGTTGGGGGGTGCGTCCTACCCCACTGGCGCGCCCTTCGGTCTTGTGGCCGCCTCGTGGCTCCTCCGATTTCATCTCCAAGTCTCCTGGTTGTCTTCTGGTCTGTGAAAAATCATCGCGAAGGTTTCATTCCGTTTGGACTCCGTTTGGTATTCCTTTTTTGCGAAACTCAAAAACAGGGAAAACATAGGAATTGGCACTCAGCTCTAGGTTAATATGTTAGTCCCAAAAATAATATAAAATAGCATATTAATGCATATAAAACATCCAAAACAGATAATATAATAGCATGGAATAATCAAAAATTATAGATACATTGGAGACGTATCAATCATCCCCAAGCTTAATTCCTGCTCGTCCTCGAGTAGGTAAATGATAAAAACAGAATTTTTGATGTGGAATGCTACCTAACATATTTATTCGTATAATTTTCTTTATTGTGGCATGAATGTTCAGATCCATAAGATGCAAAACAAAAGTTCAATATTCACATAAAAACAATAATACTTCAAGCATACTAACAAGGCAATTATGTCTTGTCAAAATAACATGGCCAAAGAAAGCTTATCCCTACAAAATCATATAGTCTGGCTATGCTCCATCTTCATCACGCAAAATATTCAAATCATGCACAACCCTGATGACAAGCCAAGCAATTGTTTCATACTTTTGATGTTCTCAAACTTTTTCAACTTTCACGCAATACATGAGCGTGAGCCATGGACATAGCACTATAGGTGGAATAGAAGGTGGTTGTGGAGAAGACAAAAAGAAGGAGATAGTCTAACATCAACTAGGCATATCAATGGGCTATGGAGATGCCCATCAATAGATATCAATGTGAGTGAGTAGGGATTGTCGTGCAACGGATGCACTAGAGCTATAAGTTTATGAAAGCTCAAAAAGAAACTAAGTGGGTGTGCATCCAACTCGCTTGCTCACGAAGACCTAGGGCAATTTGAGGAAGCCCATCATTGGAATATACAAGCCAAGTTCTATAATGAAAAATTCCCACTAGTATATGAAAGTGACAACATAGGAGACTCTCTATCATGAAGATCATGGTGCTACTTTGAAGCACAAGTGTGGTAAATTGATGCATTGCCCCTTTTCCCTTTTCTCAAATTTTTTTATTTGGTCCTTCTCTCATTTTTTTGGCCTCTCTTTTTTTCGTCCAGAGTCTCATCCTGACTTGTGGGGGAATCATAGTCTCCATCATCCTTTCCTCACATGGGACAATGCTCTAATAATGAGGATCATCACACTTTTATTTACTTATAACTCAATAATTACAACTCGATACTTAGAACAAAATATGACTCTATATGAATGCCTCCGGCGGTGTATCAGGATGTGCAATGAATCAAGAGTGACATGTATGAAAGAATTATGAACGGTGGCTTTGCCACAAATACGATGTCAACTACATGATCATGCAAAGCAATATGACAATGATGAAGTGTGTCATAATAAACGGAATGGTGGAAAGTTGCATGGCAATATATCTCGGAATGGCTATGGAAATGCCATAATAGGTAGGTATGGTGGCTGTTTTGAGGAAGGTATATGGTGGGTTTATGGTACCAGCGAAAGTTGCGCGGCACTAGAGAGGATAGCAATGGTGGAAGGGTAAGAGTGCGTATAATCCATGGACTCAACATTAGTCATGAAGAAGTCACATAATTATTGCAAAAATCTATTAGTTATTGAAAGAAGCACTACGCGCATGCTTCTAGGGGGATAGATTGGTAGGAAAAGACCATCGCTCGTCCCCCACTGCCACTCATAAGTAAGACAATCAATAAATAAATCATGCTCCGACTTCATCATATAACGGTTCACCATACATGCATGCTATGGGAATCACAAACTTTAACACAAGTATTTCTCAAATTCACAATTACTTACTAGCATGACTCTAATATCACCATATTTATATCTCAAAACAATCATAAGGAATCAAACTTCTCATAGTATTCAATGCACTTTATATGAAAGTTTTTATTATATCCCTCTTGGATGCCTATCATATTAGGACTAAATTTATAACCAAAGAAAATTACCAAGCTGTTTAAACACTCTCAAAATAATATAAGTGAAGCATGAGAGTTCATTAATTTCTATAAAATAAAACCACCGTCGTGCTCTAAAAAGATATAAGTGAAGCACTAGAGCAAAATTGCCTAGCTCAAAAGATATAAGTGAAGCACATAGAGTATTCTAATAAATCATGATTCATGCGTGTCCCTCTCAAAAGGTGTGTACAGCAAGGATGATTGTGGCAAACTAAAAAGCAAAGACTCAATTCATACAAGACGCTCCAAGCAAAACACATATCATGTGGTGAATAAAAATACAGCCTCAAGTAAAGTTACCGATAGATGAAGACAAAAGAGGGGATGCCTTCCGGGGCATCCGCAAGCTTAGGCTCTTGGTTGTCCTTGAATATTACCTTGGGGTGCCTTGTCAATCCCCAAGCTTAGGCTCCTGCCACTCCTTATTCCATAGTCCATCAAATCCTTACCCAAAACTCAAAAACTTCACAACACAAAACTCAACAGAAAATAAATCACCACTTTTGATACTATTCTGAACTCATTCTTTATTTATATTAGTGTAATATGTACTGTATTCCAACTTATCCATGGTTCATACCCCCCGGTACTACCCATAGAATCCTCAAAATAAGCAAACAACACATAGAAAACAGAATCTGTCAAAAACAGAACAGTCTGTAGTAATCTGTAACTCTCGAATACTTATGTAACTCCAAAAATTATGAAAAATTAGGAAGACCTAAGCAATTTTTTATTAATATTCTGAAAAAAGAATCAAATCAAAAGCACTATTCTGTTAAAAAGTAGAATTGTTTTCCTGAGCGCAAAAGTTTCTGTTTTTCAGCAAGATCAAATCAACTATCACCGTAAGCCATCCCAAAGGTCTTATTTGGCACAAACACTAATTAAAACACAAAACCACATCTAACCAGAGGCTAGATGAATTATTTATTGCAAAACAGAAAGGAAGTATATTGGGTTGTCTCCCAACAAGTGCTTTTCTTTAAAGCCTTTTAGCTAGGCATTGATAATTTTAATGATGCTCACATGAAAGATAGCAATTGAAACACGAAGAGAGCATCATGTAGTATATGAAAATCGCATCTTAGTCTAACATACTTCCTATGCATAGGCATTTTATAGGAAAACAAATAAGCAAGACAAGAAAGATCGAGCATATGCAAGGAAGAAGAAGAAAACAATAACAATCTTAACATAACGAGAGGAAATTTAGTAACATGAGAATTTCTACAACCATATTTTCCTCTCTCATAAGAATTACATGTGGGATCATAAGAAAATTAAACAATATAGCTATCACATAACATATTCTCAACACGATCCACATGCATGCAAAGTTGACACTCTTCCAAAATAGTGGGATTATCATCAAATAAAGTCATGACCTCTCCAAACCCACTTTTATCAAAAATTTCATAAGGTTTATCAATCTCCAAAGTAGTGGGATAATTATTTCCTAAAGTTGAAACTCTTCCAAACCCACTTTCAATATTCTAGCAAACATATTCATCATGAGGCTTAAATAAATTTTCAAAATCATAAGAAGCATTATCACCCCAATCATGATCATTGCAACAAGTAGCGGACATAGCAAAACTAGCATCCCCAGGCTTAGGGTTTTGCATATTATTAGCACAATTGACATTAATAGAATCTATAATAACATCATTGCAATCATGCTTTTCATTCAAGGAGCAATCCTGAATCACTTCAGAAATTTCTTCTTTTAGCACTTCATCAAAATTTTCAGATTCACGAATTTCAAGCAAAACCTCGTAAAGATAATCTAGTGCACTCAAATCACTAGAAATGGTTCATCATAATTGGATCTCTTAAAAAGATTAGCAAGTGGATGAGGATCCATAAACTTTTAGCAAGCGAAGATGCAAGCAAAAGGAAGGCACATGTCTCAGTGTCCTGGGAACGGGGGTCCCCAGACTTGCCTGCCTACGGCCCACGGCGTGGCTCCACCAGTGGCCCTGTACGGCCCATCTTCACCGGCAAACTCTCAAGACCCTCGCGAGGGGCCAAGCCTCGTGAGGCGGATGACGCAAGACCTCCTCAGGGGCGGCCTCACCAGGCCGGCTCGTGAGGGGCGGAGAGATCAAGGCAAGGGATACCTCGCGAGCTTTCTGTGACGCAAGCCATGATGACTAGAGCCAGGCGGGCACCAGCACGCGCAGTTTCCTCATTTCCTCTTTGGTGCTAAAGGGGCAAGCGCAGGCGAGGAGTCCCGAGGCATCAGGCAAAGGTTTCCATATCGGTGCAACGATACCAAGACTAGCAGGACGGCAGGACGGAGGTCACTGTGGAGCCCAAGACGGCGTCACCACCAGAGCCTTTGGCAGGCGAAGACCACCTTTAGTCAGGATAACTTGTACTAGTTGTCTCCCTCGAATTTGGCCATTGTTGGATCCCTTCCCGCTCAATATTTGGGGAGAGGACCAGGGCCTCTATAAATAGGACTAGCCACCACCATAGGAGGCATCTAGATCTCATCTTGGATCAGAGCCATTCTATACATAGCCACACACAAGTTCACCAAGCACAAGAACACCTCTCCTCAGGAGGCTGTTCTTCCCTTGTAACTGTTCATCCTCAGCCCAAGAGGCAATCCACCACACCACACTGGAGTAGGGTATTACACCACATCGGTGGCCCGAACCAGTATAAACTCTTGTGTCTCTCTGTTCTTTGGGTTCGTCGAGCTGGGATTTGAGATCACGGTGAGGCTGAGGGCGTGGTTAGGTAGGAGGGAGATCTTTGTGCGCACCCCTATGTTTGAACCTCAAGGGTTTGGCCGGAACCCGAAATCTGACATTTGGCGCGCCAGGTAGGGGGTGCGCTGGAGCTTTCCTTCCGCCGATCTGCGCTTCGCCACCACCGTGCTTTGCCCCGATGGCAGGCGCTGCGCTTCCGGCTGCAACGACAGATGCCCGCGGCGGGGCCAGGGGCTCCGAGCCTTGGCCCCCACCTTGCGGCGGGTGCAGTGGCCACCCATGTTCAAGCCGGAGATGCCACCGCGCTACGACGGCGTGGCGGACGCGTCGGCTTTTCTGCTGGCGTACGAGGAGGCTGTCCTTAAGGCTGGGGCGATGACAAGGTCATGGCCAACTGGCTTCCCATGGCCCTCACTGGCGTGCCGCGTGCCTGGCTGCTCAACCTCCCGGATCCACGGTGGCATCTTGGGAGGAGCTGCGCAGCCTCTTCGCCGCACACTTCGCGGCACCGGCGCCCCTCGCTATCGCGGCCCTCCTCGGCGGCTCACAAGCGCCGCCCTCGGACCGCCACACCAAGCCATTCTTTCGCCAGATCAGCGCCTCTTCCGCGCGGCAGGGGACTCACCCGGGTTGGGTGACGCCCGAGGCCGACCTGACCTTCGACTCGGGAGATTACCTCGTCACCACCGTCGGCTCGGGCGTGCTCCCAATGCTTTGCACGCCCACCATCTGCAACGTAGCTGTCACCAAGACCCTTATCGACGGCAGCGCTGGCCTCAACGTGCTCTCAGTGGAGGCCTTCCGCCCCAGTAAGCCTTTCTCCAGGGTCGGCGGCGGCTCCTCCAGTCCCCTGGGGCAGATCCGTCTTCCCGTGACCTTCGACACCCACCACAACTACCGCACAGAGCTGATTGACTTCGACATCGCCCGCATAGGCCTCCCGTACAACGCCATCCTTGGGTACCCAGCTCTGGCCTAGTTTATGGCAGCGACCCATCCGGCCTACAACCTCATGAAGATGCCCGGGAGCAAGGGCGTCCTGACCATGGTTGGAGATACCAAGGAGGCTCTGGTGGCGCTCAAGCTTGCCCTCAAGGCCGCCAGGACGGCGCGCCCGGCCGACGAGGCCCCCTCTGTTAAGGGGGCCACGCCAGCCAAGAAGAAGCAGTTGTTCACTCAAGATCGGGTGGAAACCAAACAGGTGCCAGTCGAGGAAGATGGGTCTTCTAGAGCCACCTTCACCATAGGTGCCAACCTCGACTCAGATCAAGAGGTAGCATTGGTAAAGTTCTTGCGCACAAACAAGGAAGTATTCTCCTGGGAGCCCGATCAGCTGGTAGGAGTCCCAAGAGGAGTGATCGAGCATCACTTAAGGGTGTGCCCCAATGTGTGCCCTGTGAAGCAGAAGGCACGGCGACAGTCCACGGAGAAGCAGTCCTTCATCGTCCAGGAAACCCGCAAGCTGGAGGCAGCAGGTGTCATTCGCGAGGTTCGGTACCCCGAGTGGCTGGCGAACCCCGTAGTTGTGACCAAGAAAGGCGGGAAGGAGCGCATGTGTGTCGACTTCACCAACCTCAACAAAGCATGTCCCCAAGATCCGTTCCCGCTTCCGCGCATCGACCAGATCGTTGACTCCATCGCCGGGTGTGACCTGCTGTTCTTCCTGGATGCGTTTTCAGGCTATCACCAGATCAAGATGGCAGTAGAGGATGTGGAGAGGACGGCCTTCCTGACCCCTTGCGGGGTGTACTGCTACACTTGCATGCCGTTCGGGCTGCGTAACACGGGCGCAACCTTCGAACGACTGATGCACATCGCCCTAGGCCAGTAGCTCAGGAGGAACGCTGAGGCCTACGTCGACGACATTGTGGTGAAGTCTCGGGAGGCGAGAACTTTAATTCAGGACCTGGAGGAGACCTTTGCGAGCCTACGCCAAGCCCCCCCCCCCCCCCCCCCCCCCCCCCCCCCCCCCCCCCCCCCCCCCCCCCCCCCCCCCCCCCCCCCCCCCCCCCCCCCCCCCCCCCCCCCCCCCCCCCCCCCCCCCCCCCCCCCCCCCCCCCCCCCCCCCCCCCCCCCCCCCCCCCCCCCCCCCCCCCCCCCCCCCCCCCCCCCCCCCCCCCCCCCCCCCCCCCCCCCCCCCCCCCCCCCCCCCCCCCCCCCCCCCCCCCCCCCCCCCCCCCCCCCCCCCCCCCCCCCCCCCCCCCCCCCCCCCCCCCCCCCCCCCCCCCCCCCCCCCCCCCCCCCCCCCCCCCCCCCCCCCCCCCCCCCCCCCCCCCCCCCCCCCCCCCCCCCCCCCCCCCCCCCCCCCCCCCCCCCCCCCCCCCCCCCCCCCCCCCCCCCCCCCCCCGGGAAGAGCGCCAGGCCAAGGACACATCGCGCCGAACCACGCCCCCAGTCGGGGCGACGCAAGACTCGAAGGAGACTGCGGGGGCTGCAGCAACGCCAATGGATGACCCAGCTCAACAGGATGGTGACCTTAGGCCTGCCGAGGCCCCAACGGGTGACCAGGCTCCGGAGGTCCAACCGCCTCAGGAGGCGCCCCAACCTCCGACAGACACGGCTCCCGTTGACGTGCCCGCCCTCGTCGAGCATCCAGTGTACTTCGTTAGCACAGTACTGCGGGATGCAAGGGCACGCTACCCCATGCCTCAGAAGCTCTTGCTCGCGCTTTTGGTGGCCTCGCGTAAGCTACGGCACTACTTTCAAGGTCACCCAATCAAGGTCGTATCGTCCTACCCATTGGAGAGGGTGCTCAGGAGCCCTAATGCAGCTGGAAGAGTCGCCGAGTGGAATATCGAGCTACAGGCGTTCCAGCTGGAGTTCAGCACAACCAGGGTCATCTAGGGAGCCGCGCTCGCTGACTTCGTGGCAGAATGGACTGACGCCCCGGAGCTTGAAGCAGGCGAGGATCGGTCCCTCTCGCTAGGAAGCGAAGCGCCGGACGGCTGGGTGATGTATATCGATGGTGCATTTGCGCGTCAGGGCATGGGGGCTGGAGCAGTGCTCATCTCGCCCACTCAGGACAAGCTCTACTACGCCGTGCAGCTCTGCTTCTAGCAGGGTGAGAAGGTCTCCAACAACATAGCAGAGTACGAGGGCCTCATAGCTGGCCTTAAGGTTGCGGTGGCCCTGGGAGTGAAGTGCCTCATCATCAAGGGCGACTCGCAGCTTCTCGTCAACTTCTCCAACAAGGTATACGAGCCAAGGGACAAGCACATGGAGGCATACCTCGCGGAGGTACGCAAAATGGAAAAGCAGTTCTTGGGCCTGGAATTGCAGCACATTCCCCACGACACCAACAAGGAGGCCGACGACATCGCCAAGAGAGCATCCAAGTGGCTACCCCATGAGCCTGGCGTCTTCGAGGAGCGGCTCTTCAAGCCATCGGCAACACCACCACTTTCAAGGCCATCGCTGCCTCGGCAGGAGCTCCCCCAACCACCTGCCTCGGGAGCCCCGGCCTGCGGCCCGACCTCAGGAGCGCGCCTACTGTTGGCGCTCGAGCCTCGGGAGGGGTGCTGGACCAAGGAGTTCAAGGAGTACCTGACGCAAGGGACGCTGCCGGAGAAGGAGGAAGATGCGGAGCGCGTGGCTCGGCAGGCCACGGCGTACTGCATGCAAGACGGTGAGTTATACAGGAAGCGGCCGAATGATGTTTCCCTGCGTTGGATCTCCAGGGAACAAGGGAAAGAGCTACTAGCTGACATACACGGCGGGGACTGCGGGCACCACTCG